>DWQK01000920.1:0-17727 GCA_018231225.1 Noctuana stator
TGCTCCAGGCCTTCCCCGGTTGTGGGGAGAGACCCGTGCCCAGCAGTGGGACATAAAAAGGGTTGAAGCCATTGTAAGAAAATATTTAGAAAATGCACTTGACATGAGACAAATCACATCTGTCTTATTGACGTCATACACCTTGGGCGGCAAAGTTACAAGATTGAACGAAAAAGTTGAAAAAAGCAGCCGTGTAAATACAAAATACAAATGCTTATTGCTCCTATTATAGTTAAACAAAATACTTTTTATAGAACACAACCTTATCTTTTCAGATCTGTTTGTTTTATTGCATCCCTACTACTTTTTAAAACACCGACCCTTTGTTTACAAGCTTCTTAGCTGATGTACCAACAAAATTCTTTTAGGCGCTATTGTTTGTCAAATGGGAAAAAAGTTGCAAATATGTATAAAACGTTTCGCAAAAAGAAGCCATAATAAAAATAAGAAAGTGCGATAGAATGGAAATGAGGCGTTTTTATTTACAGTTTTATCGCTTTACTACTCTTAAGATTTCAAAAGTTGAGAAGTTACCTACTACTACTAGATACCTACAAAAGAAAGTTAATTAAATAATGTCACGTTCTGTCAAGCATGGGATTTTAGAAAATTAAATAAATAATTGAAAGGAAATGAAAATAAAGTTTACCTCTGTTTATGTTATTTCATTCTTTATAACTTTCCTTCCAAAAAATCGCCTCTTCGAAGCTCTCAAAGAGAATAATTTTCCGATAGACGCTGTTTAAGGAATCGAAAATCAGCTGTCACTTACGGTACCACTGCCTTTTCTTAGACCCCGTTTATTCCTCGAACGTATGGGCAATAAATCTTCAAATTTACCACTTTAACTGTCAACGGGCGTTCAGTTGACAAAATAATGGAGTTAGACAATACCCTCACATAATTATTCAATTGTTGGCATTAAGCGCGACCAAGTTGACATTGTAAGTCTTGTTACTACGGTAGTTAGTTGCACTGGCCTGGAGACTAGCTTGTTTTCAATTTATTTGGTTAAACTTTCACCAATTTAACGGATTTTAGTATCTAAGTCTTTATGAATAGGCCAATAAAGCGTATATAAGAACGATTTACGTGTGATTACTAGTTTATAAAATTGAAATTGATTGAATTTAACTTACGTAAGATGTTTTAAATATTATTATTTTAAACTTTTTATTATTTGAATGCATAATAATAATTACAAAAATTGAAGTCGATTCGCAAATAGTAAGAGCAGGTAAAAATGCTTTTCAAAATTGGCTTTCTATTGGCGTAAGACAGATATTAAATTATAAGACTTTGTAGAAACAATTCTATTGTTTTAACATCTAAGCAAAAGGGTAATAAAACTTTATTACTCTTAAAGTCACCGCCTTCTGTAAGCTTCTGTCGGCTTTTTTGAAGTAGGTATGAACAAAAAACTTTACTAGATAAAATTTTAAAATTACGTACTTTGTTATGCTGAATTCTAAGACATTTTATAAAGCACTGAACTAACAAACTCGGAGTGCACTGCGACAGATGTCATATATTTTTTCGTTCTAGTAATAAATTGAAGAAAAAGTCCAAAGTAAACACAGCTAAAAGGTCCGCGGTAAAACCAAATACAATATTCTGAATAAGCCATCGATTGATTTCGCAAGATTAATGGTAGCACATTGTCAGCGGCACAGTACCTATGACGAGAATGTAAGTCGAAATTTGCGCAACCGAAATGTGTTTTATAACCAGCTGAATAAGAGCTAACAAATTTCATTTTTGAAATCTTTTTGGACTGACAGAGCAATGAATGGTATTCGCTGTTTTAAACTGTTCCTGAGAAAACTAAACTCTATCTCGAATACACCAGAATTCAAACTAGCATTTTGTAATAAACTCAATTTACGATCTTACTGCGGCAGAAGTTAAAATGGGCTTCAATAGAAATTGATTTTGGAATTCAGTGTGAAATTGAAATAAAAGTTTTTTTATTCGAAAGCTTAGTCGAGGCATGAGGTGGAGAATCGCTACGCTTAATCTGGCCACCAAACATTTATTTATTTGCTTTTAAAAAACCATGATCACTCCTGTTTGATTAAAAATTGAAACGATCGTTTACATACATAAATGGGTAATGGCTTGCAAATATTATGACATGTTAATGTTTTTTTTTTATAATGAGATTGGATTATTTTACGATGATGATTTACGAATATTCCATTTCAAATGGTGTGTCATATTTGTTCTTTATTTAATAACAGTAACAATCTTACGCGATTGTTGATGTCGCCGCACTCGCTGCTGAAATCGTCGCTCGTGTGTCAAATACGAGTATAAACAACAACAGGTCGTGTGCAGCGCGTCGCATGTATCTTAAATCGTGCGGTGTAGTGTCTCGTGGGAAAACGCTCTTTAGCTTACAGAAACTCAGATTGATTTTTATGTTAATTAACCTTTTAGAAACCGGCGTAACTCTTTGCTACTTAATTATTGCAATGATAGGTACTGATTTTCAGACACACACACCTACTTAGAAAACATTCAGAGGTGCAGTACTTACTATATAAAAACCACGAATGTATAGTAATCGCTAATAGTAATAATAGTGAATACGCCATATATCACACATAAAGCTGGTATTACAATAGGCGACGTCAGTGGGTGTGCGCATGTCGGAGAAACTGAACAGATGCGATATTCGGGAGGTGTGCATATGTCGCACGGACCTTACTATTGGGTGCACAATAGTGCGTACGTTGCATGACTAGACAATTTACCTACGTACAAACAAGTTATTGATAAGTTACTTGAGTCAACGTTGTATGTAATGTGAAGCAATAGGTATGCCTTATTTCGGATCTTCTTAATGTACCTTACTTACTTTAGGCACCGGCAAAGCGTTTTAGACACGCGTTAGATTTAATTTTGACGCTATTTTCATATAACTAAGCGTACTATAGAATTATCGAGATATGTAAATTTTAGTTTACTTTTCACTAGCGATTTTTGTAAAAGTTGACGACTTAATCAGCCAAACTGAAAAATTATCATAAACTATAAAATAAGAACCGTCGCACGCGCACGATCACATACTGTGCCTTTGTGTGACCCCCGAGTCAAATGTTGCGACGGATGAGTTATGTTCTTCTGTTCGCCACACTCTGTAGCTGCTACGGGGTGTATAAAATTTCTATCCCAATAAATTAAGTTATAAATGTATTTGTAATTGTGCTGTAAACAAAATTAAAATTGACAAAATAAATAAATATAAAAAGAATTGTATATCAGTAAAACGACAAAATTAAGCATTATATTAACCTAACCTTGTACACTTTATAACAAAGAAACAATTGAATCGAATTGATATCTCGTTTTTCATATCGAAACGGTTTAAAAAGAGTAAGAAAAGTACGGGATTTTCATTGTACTTGTACATAATATATAACACAACATTATATTAGGAGTCTGCGTTTAGTTATCTCTTAAGTTTTAGTTTTAAATCTGTATTTTTTTTTATATTTTTAATTTTCTGTACCTATCTTCATTTCCTAAAATTCAAAATCTCTTACTAGTATTTAAAAAGTTTTGTGTTAAAAAAACCGTACCTTCTTACATACCTATAACCTACCAACTTATTCGCATTTGGTGCCCACGTTTTTTGTTGCTTATGTTGTATTTATTTTTTTAGTGATCGAAGATTGCATCATTTGATTTGTTATCAATTTTTATTTTCCTACTGTAACAAAATTAATTGTCTTGTTTCTAGTAGGTACCTATTTCAGAAATTCTAATGAAATAACAGCCTATATAAGGAACAATCGCAACTGCAACACAGTGACACATATACGTGGCTTTACGCTAAACCAATAATAGAATAAAATCAATCTACACCACCCTCTCTCACTCACACCAACATCGATTGCAATCAATGATTTGCCTTAACAATGCGCACGCACACTTCTAAAGGATATTGGGAATATCGGCAATTGTAAACATTCATAGGACATTCGCAAACTATCCCCTCTAATGAACAAATTGTATGTCTCTTTCATTCATATGACAAAACTCAATGTCACCGCGAGTTAGAAAGAGATATCGAATCTGGTTTTACAACTTTGCAAAGGGACAATGGCGACGCTATTGTTGAAAGTACCCCTAAATTTTTTTAGGTCACATAAAAGTATTACATTTGTTAGGGTCGATCGCCTGCTGGCACTTACTGCATTCGTTTCGCAGTCAAGTTAGGAGACGGAGCATCTCCCACGCAGTTCAGTATTATTGCTTAAATCAATGAAGTTTGTGAAAGTGAAGGAAGAGTTGTGTTAACATTATGTCATCGGTTGCTACTACCAATCGTGTATCTAGTGAAATGTGGAGCAATACTGTTGATATAAATGCTCAAAGTGCAAGACAATCCCATAACTATAATTACCAGTATCCAGGAGCACCTCCTAACTTTTATAACTATCAGAATAACTTTTACGCTCAAAATTGTGATTATAATAATGTTTCAAATGGACATAGCAGAATGTACCCAGAAACAAATGGTGTTGTGAAAATGGAACCTACTAATTGGCAAAATTCTCCGGCAAACTATGTAAGTACTAATAATGAAACTAATGCAGATATTATAAATAAATGGCGTGAAATGAACTACTATACGCAACATCAAGAAAGCTTTGGATATGAGCATGGATTTAACTCTATAGCCAACATTGGTTCCTTAGATAATAAAACTGAAGATACTAGATCAATTCATTCACCAAGCCAGCATAGCTTGCCGGAAACTGCTTATGGCTCTCCACATAGTGTATCAAGTACCGTTAATTGTGCTACACCTGAAGAGGATACACCAAGTATGAAATTGGCTTTGACAAAGCAAAAAGATAAGAAAGCACAACAGTTTTTTACAAAATATGACAAAACTTATTCACAAGAAATGCAGCGAATGATGTTTCGGTCCACTGAAACTGATAATTGGAAGAAAACTGAAATTAAAGTGGAGCAGAAACACAATTTGCAGCAATTTCATGGTGAATTTGATACTCCCGCGGAAGATCAACCAAAGATCAAGAGGAAAGGTAATGTGGGTGTGGCGCCGATAGTAGGCGATAGTGCACCGTCACCACTTGATGCCGCAGAGAACTGTCAGGATATGACGAGGGTTGTTGCAGGCGGGGACAATGGGGATTATACCGAAAGTAACATGGCCGCTGCACCAGATGCACAAGGATATTATCCATGGATGAAGTCAATTGGTAAGATTTTTATTTTGTACTACATATGGCTAATAATTATGGTATAACTATATTACAAAAATTACAGCTGTTGGCAAATTTTTGACTAATTTTAAATATTTCCATTTTAGGCGAAGATAAGAAAGAAGGATCAAAAAGGACTCGACAAACCTACACCCGATTTCAGACACTGGAATTGGAAAAGGAGTTCCACTTTAATAAATATTTATCGAGAAGGCGAAGAATCGAAGTGTCACACGCTCTTGGATTGACTGAAAGACAAATTAAGATATGGTTTCAAAATAGAAGAATGAAGGCAAAGAAAGATGGGAAATTATCAACATCCCCCGATCCTTATGCTATTGACGATGTTGCAGCAACAAAAGTTGGAAACATGACTGAATATGTTGATACAAGACATCAAATCACCGGTATTCCCAACTACACAAATTATCATTTGACTAATCAATCTGGGCCACAACTAGGTCATGTACCTTCTGATATTTCTCATCATTCTTTAATACCACCAGGGTATAGGGGAATGGTTCAAAAAATGTGACACAAATTAGATAAGAAAGAAATAAGCATAGGAAGATAATTATAGTGTATGACTACAAGATTGACAAGAGTTAAAATAACTGATTTTATAATGATTATTGAATAGCTAGTTATTTTCATTAGTGAGTAGAAATCAGTGAATCTTCTAAACATAATCTTGAAGCTGTATAAGTACTTGTAAAATTACATTATTATTATGATGTGTAATATAACTGATTGAAATTTAAAGCCTTGTGTTCTATACCTAGATATAGGTATAGAAGCTTTTTAACATCTAGGTATTGTGTTTGTAAATTTGTATCTACTCGTATTTAATACACAACCATATCAAAAATATTTTAGTTAGCTAAATTCTTTTTATATGTTTTTTTGTATCGAAGTAGGTATGTGTCTGCAATTCTTTTTATGACCCACTGTTGGTCACGGGTCTCTCCGCACTTCCGGAGAAGACCTGCTTACGTCAGCACGCAGTTCCAGTGCGAATTCGTGGAGAGTCTATGTGTGAATTATTCAAAATTAGCTTGCCCTTTTTATAACATGACATTTTAAAATTTAAAATGTCATTCCACAATCTATTCTAACTAAAATATTTTTTCTAGCACTATAGGTACCTATATATTAGATATGTTTAATACTTAGGTAATAATTTAGTTTAATTTAATGCTATTGTAAATAATTATATTTTAATATTAGTTCAATGGTTCCTATTCATATAAATGTATAAGATTGTAAAATTTTAGCGTTAGATAATTTTATTATTTAAAATAAGATTGATTATTTATAAATTTATTTTTGTACTTCTCTAGTCAATCACAGGGGCGCTTTAATAAAGAGGAGTTAACATTCCTATTTTAATTAAATTTAATTGTGTTTTAGTAAAACCCATGGCGTTCCAAATAATATGTATTACCAAATTATTATTTTATTTACCTACAGTAATCATAATTCATAACCCTTAAATGTAATACCTACACTAAAAGTAATAATTTATTTTATCGGTAATATCAATGGTAGGTGTAAATCCTAAGTGAAATGCAATTGAAAATTATTTTTGACCATACTTAAAATATAGTTTTGCATTTTTTCTGAAAAAAAAAACCCTGTGTAGTAAAATTAAAAATGCTATCAATTGAGAAGTTTGTCTTTTCCACTTGCTTCGAAGGAATTAAACATTAACAAAAACCTACTAATCGTATTCGTTACAACCCTCAAACAATAGAACTAAACAATGTTCGGGACTACTAACCCTTTGGTCGCATAGTTTCAAAGACCCTTTAAATACTGCAGCCGAGGCAGTTCATTGCACTAAAGGGATAATTTGTAAATGTACGAATGCGAATGTTGACGGATATTTTGACATGTTATGACTATTTATTGGATTTTGCTTCGTAATCCTCTGGAGGTTTGAGCTACCTGTGTTCTTGAATACATTTTTCATTACTTAGAACTTTGAGGTTCTTTTGTTATGATTATCTTAAATCCTTTTGATTAAGTCAGTTATGTTTTTAAATATAATCGTACTAAATGAAACATTATACCTACCTATAGATACCTAAAAATCAATAAAAATTGGTATCAAAATTATATTCATCATACATCACTCGTACAAAAAACGTAGGTTGCCGTAACTTCTTGTCTATTTCCGTTCCGCGGTTCCGTTTCGTATTGAATTGTACCTATTGTAAAATTTAAATCTTGTCAAAGCTAAAATGCATATTATTGGATGTTAGATCTATAAACTTAACATATAATAAATAGGTACAAGAAACACTTAAAATAAAATGAAAAAATATTTATTTTCTGATAGTATGCACGACAACAGCCAGATTTCGAGTTTTCTTTAAGAAATTTGATACAGATTATACAGATAGAATAATATATGTGACGTACAATCTTTGCTTTTGGCAGTTCTTTGCTAACTTCACACTTAATGGTCCTTTACATTAGAAAGTCGACCCTTCTGTCCTTTCAATAGGGAACAACAATAGAGAACAGAAAAGAAAGAGAAATCAATATTTCAGCGTAAATGTTAGACAAGGATGTCAAATTATTCATCCCTAAGATGAGAGGTGAGTCCGAAATGCGCATGCGGGGACGACATTTAACAAATATGGCTGCTTGTGTTTAGTTTGTAATTTGTTTATTTTTCAAGAAAATAGTGGTATATTCAATTTAAAAACATAAGAAAAATATTAGTTATAAAAGAAAAACTACTTAAAAAGTGTTTGGGTACGTATTTTTTCAAAAATTTCGCAGGAAAAATTAATAATAACAGCAAAAATAACTGTGAAGTTTTAAATTATAAAAATTTTACTTAGTTTATTTATTTTTTGGATATTTTGTTTAGGTATGTATAGTTCGTCGAATTAATTTAAGTGATAACCCTTTCAGAGCGAAAATTAGGAACACCTTGAAAATCCCAGGTATGTAGGTATAGCTGATTTTCATATGTTTTGAAATTGTCATATTTTTATTTTAAAAGCTGAGGTTACTACCGTAGGGTGGTACTTGTTTTGGTAATACTCTTACTAAGTAAGTCCTTAGCATCATTAAGATAATTTTGAGCCTAGTGGCTGGAATGTACTGGCGTAGAGGTATAGCGTACGAAATTTAAAATTACACTATGGGTTTCTTAGTATTAGTAGGTATAGACTTATCGAGTAAAACTAATTTCGTCTTGCATACCCAAAAATACCTGCAAGGGCAGAATATGTTTTACACTAAGTAGGAATTCAGTTTGATATATTTTTTTTGCGTACATAAAAGCCATCCCCATAAGGTACAGTAGGTAAGGTAGTAGGTATAATCTTCAGTAGATTTTAATTTTGAACCTACTGAAGCTACCACAAGGAGACGTTTAGTCATGGCATTTTCTACTGGTGTTCGGAATCACGTGACCGCAAGCAAAGAACCCTGTCCATTTTTTTATAATTATACATATTAATGCCGAGATTATATTGTATGCGTTTAAATAATTTAATTTGTATAGTTTTTTCATCGTTTATTGTCTTTATTACTACACTAAATTTTTTGTCGAAGGCCAAAAAAAGTTGTTTGAAGTTGGTTAAGTGTAGCAAAATTAAATGTGCATTGAACTTTTCTCCTTTACCTATGCTTACCTCCAGCTATAATATATCAAACGTAAATTAGGTGGCAAGACAAAAGAAGAAACTGAACTACCAAACCACATTCCATCTTAGTGGGTAATGAATTTCAGATTAAAGCATACCTACTCCTACCCTGGTCCGTCCGTACACTGAATAGTTTGAATGGCGTCCCTAATTAATCCTTACGTCGAATGAGCCACGTTCGACGCCGGATCAAAAGAAACCTTCTAATGGATATTTGAATGCGATAACATATTTACCTTTTGGATTGAATGACGCATGTTTTAGGGCTTTCGTATGTACCTGAGGTATGAGGCAGTGTAAGGTACTTTCTCCGTAGTAAAAATTTAAGTAATTTAAGTCAGTCCGGTAACCGGTCGAATAAAACAAAAATTAACTGAAATTGACATCATTATTATTTGGATGCCTAATAAGTAGGTACCTACATATAAGTAATGCCTTTAAGTACCTGATCAATTAACAATCGTTCAAATCAAACTAAAATACAGTTTTGCAATAGAACACTAAGATAACTCAATCATATTTCATTTGATTTCACTTCGTATTCGTACCTACGTGTTTTGACAATTTTTCTGCTGCAAAACTAAACCAAAACTCTTTGCAGTGCCAAAACTTGCAAAAATCCAAAAGTGCAGACTAATTTCAACATGATGTAAAATCATAAATCACATATAATAATGATGCTACTTCTTTTATGTTTCTAGTGAGCGCACACCTAAATGAACTTCCTATCGAAAATCGTTTCATTAGTGCATCTAATTTCATACAATCAGCTGGAGTCGTGACTGGATGCAACAGATGTTCAACCGTCAGCTTTGATCTCATCAGTGATCAAAGTGTGCTTTATCAATGCTCATAAATTAAAACATAATTAGGAATGCTAAATATCTTTAAGAGCACCATCATTAGTAGCGATAGGAAGCGTAGTTACGATTATCAGAAATTATCTCTGTTTTATTCGAAGTAGGTATTGCTTCATATTTTCTTTTCCAATTTGGTTACATACCAATCCCTTTTAGGTAGGTATTCCTTGACCGCAGGCGTGTACAGATTGTAGGTAGGTATAATCCATTTCAATAGAATCTGACAATCTAAGAACTGAATCAAACTATTTATTTCCTATTACTTTAACATATTTAAATTGCATTTTGTGACCTATTTTTATAATAAAAACAGATTTATTGGTTGTCTATGTATTTCCATACCTACATAAAACTTTCAACTTGTTTTGTAGGTACCACGTACCTACCTATAGGACGCGAAAATAGATATCGTGTCAAGTTTCAATAATAGTGTATAATAATGAGCTCTACAATTTTTTATCATTATTCTAACAACCTAGGTATTACATTTTTATTGCAGTAGCAAGGAAAGCGATCAAATTAATAGTTAGTATTACTACTGCTATTAATAGTTACTGTTAATTTAAGGCAAGGCAATTCAAGCGACAACGAACATAACAATTTTGTACATGGGATGAACAAATAGGTAGGTACCTATGTCCCAACGACCATTGCATTGCAGCGGTTAATTCAGGTAGGAGCTATTGTAGGCGTACCACCGACGCAGCTACGTAGGGTACAATTTTGCACAAACCAAAAAAAAGGTCAGCCTCACACGTCAGGCACGCTGGCGTAGCGTTACGACATCGGATTCTGTGTCCATACAAAAAGCGTTTGGATCAACAAAAGAATTTGCAGGACGCATTGTCCACGATCATTTATCAACAGCGCTCCGCTGCTCGTTCGAAAGCAGATCGCCTGATCAATGAACCTGAGGGTGATTTGGTCGGTGCGATTAAAATTTTTACATCCATAATGCCTCTTAGGAGTAACTAATGTTTCCTTCTGCCATAGGTATTACACCGGTAAAATTAAAAAATGAATGTAACTTATATGACGCTACAAATAGTTTACGGCTTGTCAAAATGTTTTTTAAAGTCAACAAAAAAGTTAATATTTGTCCTGATAATAAGCAAAGATCATATTATGCATACAATTTTAAGATTAGATTCTGATAAATCTGTATACGTAATTATAACTAATTAACTACATATATTTATATTTCGATAATACACAGTTTTCATGAATAATTTGTCCATTTTAGACACATAGGCGACGGCTTCTACATCGGCGAAATTTAAAAAAAAATATGCATACAGATAACGTAATTCCTATCTATACGAGTACCTACCTACCTACTAACAGTTGATCCGAGGGTCGGAAAACAACAAGTAGAAGTCGAAGGCTAAACAATTTTCTCGCCACTGGGTAATAGTATCCATTATAATTCTGTAATTTAACGCCTTTGCGAATTGCAATAATGACTTAATTTAAGGAGTTTAATGTTTTTTTTTGCCACAGAAAACAAAGGGCTTCTGTTGGATCGCTTATTTTAAATTTTATGATGCCAGCTCATTAAGACTCATTTTGCTACTATAACAGGAAAAAAATAAGTTAACTTTAATGTCTTGTGCCAAAAAGGAAAATATTCTTTACTAGCTGCGCCACGCGGTTTCACGCGCGTTAAGAAATAGTAACCGTAATGCTTGATGTAGCTATCATACACAAAAATAATTATTCAAATCGGTCCAGTAGTTCCTGTGATTAGCGCGTTCCAACCAACAAACAAACAAATAAATAAACAAACAAACTCTTCGGCTTTATATTATATTAGTATAGATATAGGAACTGGATCAAGTAAGCAAATTAATTATGTTCCTATTTTACATTTTGTGTTTGTACAATGATTGAAATTTCATCTATTACAATTTTATTATTGCAATTTCAGAATATGCGTGAACCTACCCAACTTCAAACCTAAATTTAAAACCTTTTACGTAAACTGCCTCAAAGAAGAAAATTCCTAGAAAAGGCTCGCCTATTTTCAGCATATTCCTGTACCAGATAATTTTAAAGCAATTCCAAGACTTCTGTCTGACGCAGTTCAACTCAAAACGTAACATCATTTACCTGGACATAACTTAACATGACGTAGATATCGGCCGAGATCGCCAGAAATGTCCAATGCCTACCAGTATTGAGGGACCTCTGCAGTTATTAAGGTTTGGTACTTTGAGGAGTAGTTTGTTGTTGTGAGGCAGGTCAAGTTGGGCTGGTACTGGTATCGGCGTCAATGTCACTTATGTGTTTAACCCGGCGAGTGGATGGAGGAAATGATGGATGAAGCAGCAACCGGGCCGTTGCTGAAACGTGGCGGTACGACGCGGAATTACATAGAGTTGATAGTACAATATTTTATATTTTTAATACTGAACCATATTCGCTGAACTATTGAATAAAATTTATTTAATTATTATTTTATAGTTTTCGTTAAGTAGGTACGAAATAGGTGATTCTGTACGGCTTTTAACATAATATTAAATGCAAAGTAAATGTACTAAATAATTACCATAACTTTAAATTTACCTACTAATGTCTGATTAAGTTATTCTGAGCCATTACACTTAAAACTCAGTACAATTTTTCCAAAAAAAAGGCGTGTGCATTTTAACTTATGATGACATGAGAGTATCAAGTGTTTAATCTCTACACTAGGATTCCCTGTGTTGTGGAAGACTATTCTTCAGAAAAGAAGTTTTTTAAAATTAGGTATACGGACTCTTTTGGGTCTAAAATATGTATTTTTAAGTAGGCAATAACTACTCTGTAAATATCCCTTCGTTCACTCTGGACCCTCCGCGCGCACCAACTTCCAAATTGTTTTTGACTGCCAGCTAAATGTAAGTTAGCATTGTTTGAGCGACGCACCGCAGGCTTCGGTTACCCGGCTCTTTCTATAATTATTTCTCGTTTCCAATATAAAAATACCCGAACGTGCCTCGGAAAAGTGTTGCGGCCGAATTGACTTTCAGTGGAAGTTTGCGAGTTACGATATATTATGTTTAGATGGTACCTAAATATTTTGTATATACCTAATATCCTATCACGAATAACCACGGAATTAATACCAAGGGAATAATTGTTAAAGGTTTAAGTTATTATCTCACTATTCTCTTGCAGTTTGTTTTAATTTGTACTCCCTGCATTAAAAATGTGACGTCATAATTTCCCTTTTAGTATAGAACTTGCGTTAAAATATAATATGAGAATCACATATTATATCTCCAAGCTTTCAAAACCTTTAAAATAAAAGTATGTAATTTAAAAGTTTCATTTCAGCTTTAATTACCAGTGGCAGATAGTCCACTAGAATAGTTCAAAGTTACCGTTTGAGACACGGAGATGGAAACAAAGAAACGAAAAGAAAGAAACTCATTTAAACTTTCCCGACACTACCCAAAATGTAAAAGAGCGAAACTTTGTAATTCCATAAAGCGATTAAAATGTTACCTAACATAAAGCAAAAAATGTTTTGATTGTATCTATAGTTAAATTACAATAGTCACATAAATAGGTAGATATATTTTTTTTTTGTTATTTGACTGTAATTGTAAAGTGAAATATTTATCGCGAGGAAACTTTAAAACACAAACATTTCACATAGATGTGACGTCATTTACGCTGATCCAGGCATCAGTGTATCTTGTGTTTCTTTCTTTTTATCGTTGTAATGATGACTACTTACTTGTTATGTTATAACTAAGGATAATTAAAATTAATTAATAATTTAAAAATGTTTTCCGTTTCAGATGAGTGCGTCTTAGTGTTAAAATAAATGAAAATTGTAAAATAAATAAAAGTTAATTATTTATTTCTTTCTTAATTTATTATCCTTAATGAACATTTGCAGTTCATGCCAGCGAATACGCCACTTGATGTTTAGTGGTCACTGCAACATATCGACAACTATCCTATTTGAAATCATACGTCAATGCTACTTATGAGTACGGTACCTGCTAATATGAAGCGACCCTTAAATTAAATTATTATTGGCGGCATCCACACTTCCTAACTGAAACATTATAATTACATAATATGAACTTGATTGCTAAACGACAGATTCAAAATTAGAAAAATTAGTTGATTATCTGGTTAGGATTTTCGTTTAAGTTTCAATTACAAGAAACCTTTAGGTACCTACTACTCCGCTACAGCTACGCTACGGGCAGTTATCTTCTTTAAATTAAGAAACACAAGTACGACCAGGCAGAGTTATCTATATTGAAAATAACAATAGTAAAAGCTAATGATTAAACAACAGGTATAGTGACGTCACATGTCAGCGAAAAGCAAACATGTTTAGTATTAGACCGAGCGTATCGAAAGGGCAAGTTCAGTTTGACAAGGGGCGACAGTTTGACTAATGTGCTAACTGTCACTTTCTTCAAGCCGGAAAAGCGAGTAGAAACGAAGGAATTACCCAAGGTGGTAGATTATTTAGAAGCATTACCAGTGGATCCAGCACTCATTCATATTTCATATGTCGGTAGGTACCTACTAATTCAATAACAAATTATGTTATCTTGTAAACGACCTACGCTGCGACAAAATTGCAGTTCTCGGTTTTTAGAATATATCTACCTATGAGGTTAAAAGCTTCTAAATTGCAATAAGTACCTACGTAATATACTCAATAATTTATAGTGATATAAGTATAAGTATGTAAAACTAAGGTCCTCAATGTAAAAATAATCCCATGTACGAAGGTCCGCCGAGTGGATTAAATAATAATAGGTACTTATGCAATGCAACAAAAAAGGTAGAGATGAGCTAAACTGATTTTTCTCTAAAACAAAAGTGAAACGCTTCTATAATATTATATAAATGTAATAGCCTGTACAACGCCATCTATTGAGCGTTTATGAGGTGGTCGCGTTTGCTAAGTTGTGCATTTTGGATGATCGTGGCGCCACTTACCTTCGTCTTACTGAGCCTTTGCCATCTCGTTTTAAATAAGAGAGACATTCTGAGTGAGTCTGTACATTTTTGATAGTAAAAATAATAATTTAAAACGTTTTAATTTTCTTTATTAGTCAGCAGTTTCTCTTGTTTGCATTAAAGGTATCTAACGTTTAGAACGAATGAAAGAATTAATGAACGAATGATTTAATAAATGAATGAATGAATGTGTTTATTTCATGACAATTTATCTATTAAAGCACGAAAAGGGGTGCGTATTTTTTAATGTTCATTAAAGTTGTTTAGTTAAGAGGTCCATGGTCAAATAGAACAATACTACGGTCAAACTCCTTCGTGACATCAGACCTGGATGCGTTGCTGCTCATAAGGAATAAGATGGTCATCCCAATTAAAAGTATTCCGGCATTCACACATCCATAACCTATATGCCGACCTACTTACAAGAACTTCTTGCTTCATGGCGAACTTTGAAGGTTAATACAATACCTACTTATCATTCCCAGGGCTGAAGCCTCCGAAAAGCTCACATCTTCGCTTATCTACCTACATAACACTTTTCGACATCGGTCGACAGAAAAGTCTCTGCATATCTATAGGAACT
Organism: Noctuana stator; assembly: GCA_018231225.1. Lineage (NCBI taxonomy): Eukaryota > Metazoa > Arthropoda > Insecta > Lepidoptera > Hesperiidae > Noctuana > Noctuana stator. The sequence goes on from DWQK01000920.1 coordinate 15,326, forward strand.
AATCTATACTAATATAGAAAAACTGAAGATCGTTTTCGTTTGTTTGAACGTGAAATGTCTGGAACTACAAGTGAGATTAGCAAATATATGTGTATGATAGCTACATTTATGAGAAAGGTTACTTACCTATAGCTTAGCGAGCGTTACAATTCTTAACGCGGGTGAAATCGCGGGCCATAGCTAGTTATAAAATAGAGTTAAAAGCTACCCTTGGAAGAGCAAAAACATGTGCCTAAGTACCTCACCTAATTACGAACTTAGTTACGAGTAGGTACTTAGGTGACTAACTTTACAAATGTTATAGGTAGAAGTACAAATAATATAGGTAGGAAGTGCGCAAATAATTGATTGCTATACATATAAAACAGATTAATATTTTAAACACAATTACAAGAATAGGTACCTACAGGTAGGTAGATATGCTTTTTTAAATAATGGTTGATATTATGTAAATACTAATGACATAACTTTACAAAGTAAATAACAATACATAAGTATCTAGCCATTAATATTTTTAGAGAAGTCGTCATACAGAAAAATAGACTTATAAAATTACGAGTAGGTAGGTACCTACTTATCATCATCATCAATTTACTCCGCAGCATTCCCTGCACGTGTTCTAAAAGTTGTAAAGAAAAGAAAATTTGTATAATTTCAGAAAGTTTTCACGTGAAAACTCGCAAAGTTTCCTACCGTACCCCACTTTTCCAACTTGAGTCGCCAATGGGAGGCGTTCGTACTACGCAGGAGGCCACGCCCACCGCGGTGCAATACGCATGCTTCCGCTGCAGCGCAATGACAGTGCCACAGCTCTCTCGCTTACTCGTAACTCGGATTGTAGAGTGCGGTAGAGACAGCGAGGGCATTTCCCGCGAACATTGCATGCATTTTTTTATATTATTCAATTGCAAATTAAGTGTTGAATTAAGTAATTATGTATTATTATGTGGATTCAGGAGCTGGTCGTTACGATGTTAAGTGGATAGGTGCGGGAACGTTTTAAACAGCGGGCTGGTAATTAATCTCTGTTCCGTCGAAGATGAGCTTCAGGTTATATATTTTTTTACATTTCTTACGATTAACTAGGGAAAAAGCCAAGTTCAGTTACAACCAAGTTTCCCCTATTTTCAAAAAAGCTCTACCTATAGGTAATTAAAAAATTTGTACTTACATGTAAATAATTTGTACTTTGTACAAATAAAGTTATAAGTACATTGTACCTACGTGTGAAGTAGATATATATAAAGTAGTTAGTTAGGAAGTAATAATAAGTTATAACATAACACGTACCTAGGTACCTAGGTATATGAAAATGTTTACCTAATATGGGTAGGTATAACGTATAATGTTGGCTGTTAGGACGTAGTTAACACAATCGTATTGGAATTTTTATTTTTACCCTTAAAATCGTTGATAGGTAACCAGATCCAGCAACATACTTGCCCGACTTAACACCTTCCAATAAGGGAACATAAATTTCTACTAAATTAAGCAGATAACACCTACTTCGCGTTTTCGAAACCTCCACTCCCAAAGGACACTTTCGTGACAATGTGAAGGGTGACCATCATACGAGCTTTTTATTTAAGTAATTGGCAAAGTTTGTCTGATCTGTATATTTATTTATCACGCTTTCAATAGTTTAGGTAACTAAGAGCTATGAAAATTTTTTGGAAGTTAAATTTCCGGGGACTTTGCATGTCACCGTCAAACAGTGATAACCATTAGGTAAGTCGTCTTAGCGCTTATTTTTTCAAGCTGCCATGATTAAAATTTTACAGGAGCAGGTTTATAAAATTAAAAACATGTTTTTCGGCTTTTTTTAAGTAAATTTATTTTAAATGTTTTGCTAATCGATGTGAAATTATAGCGCGATTCTTTCTGTTTCAAATAGTCATTTTCGGCGAGTATGGTAGATTGAACAAATAAGGCGACGATTAGTTAACAATCTATGTGGTCATCTACAGGAACTCATACATGAGACGACATACACGCATCGAGTTTGGGTTGGTTAGGTTAGTATGATCATAACCATAGTATGGTTGGAACTTTTAAAGATTAGTTTTGTAATTTTATAAATTACTAGCGGTGCCCTGCGGTTTCACCCGCGTTAAGCACTGTAACGTAATACTTGAAAGCCTATAACCTTCCTCATGAGCTATCATACACAAAACCAATTTTCAAATCCGATTTGTAGTTTCAGAGATTAGCGCGTTCAAACAAACAAACTCCTCAGCTTTATATATTAGTACAGATTACTAGATAGGTTGTAGATACTGCTTGCCTTCAACCCATTTTTATGTCCCACTGTTGAGCTCGGGTTTCTCCCCACAACAGGGGAAGGCCTGGAGCATACTCCACCACGCTACTCCAATGCTGATTGGAGACACATTAATGGCCAA
>DWQK01000921.1:0-17710 GCA_018231225.1 Noctuana stator
CAGTCAACCCTAGCGCTGAGTTCTATAAGTCTTTCTAACCTGCTATTGCCAAATAAGTAAGATTTGATTCGGTACTGCCGTATCTTATAGATATCTACATGTGTCCCTTCATATTCATACATTTTTTTATGACCAGAGGAAGTCGGTCGTTTTAAATTAAATACACCTAATGAAACTTGCTCAAATACATGTCTCTCATCCTTGTCATTAAATTATAATTTATTTCTTTAGATTTATGAAAGTATATTTGCAACCCTACGCTCTGGGCACAGTTGTTAACTTGAGTTGTAAAATTTGTACCTACGTAATATATAAAGAAATATTTAAAAAAAAATTAACTCAGCCTTGAGTTTAAAATCGGTTTTAAATTTTTTCTGAAATATGTAATTGATTTCTTCTTGATTCTGAAGTCCACGCGGACGAAGCAACAGGCTAAGCTAAAACAATACAAGTACTTACATACTCAATGAAAGGGTATTTTATATTTTAGTGCTATAGTTAATATGAAGATTTGATGGTTACATTACAATCATAATTCAACGGGTTAATACAACTGTGTCCATTATTCATGATTCATGAAAAATATTTAAATACACAGAATATAAATATATATGAGTATAAGTATAGTTATAGGTATAACAAATATGAAATTCAGAAAACTTTTATGGTGTTTCCGGCTCTGAGCAATCACACTGGAATTTGACTTCAGAATTGACAGTACCGGTTCTATACAACTTCGAGTATCGTTATTCTAAGAAATACAAGATTTATTTAAGAGCGCAATAAAACGCAGGATGCTTACAAAAAGTCTTGTTAACATTTCGCTATTCTGTATTTCGTTGTTCATGTTCATAGCTCAAGGTGTCCGCTACCTGTGCAATACCAGGTAGGTTTAACACAATAAAGAATTGACGGGTGATAAAAAAGGGTTCTCTTAAAACTTCCACAATGAAAATATAAGTTCGTCTCTACCTTACGTCCTTATTCTATTTTGGTTGCATTATCTGTTTAATGCTAAATATGTTTAAATACGATTAAATAACTATGATACTTTTTTTTGTAAACAATTCATATAGTGTCTGGTTTTTGGAATCAAAAATAGAATTTAGGTGTTAGCGGAGAGTTGAACGTGGATATTGTAATTGCTCATGCATATGTATAAAGAAACCCTTTGATTACAATGTTGAACGAAAATTTATGGACTAAATTGATACCCGTGAAATTATACCCACTTAGATAAAACCGCTTCAATAGCCTTAAATCAAAAGCGGGGGAATGAGATAATATTATATTTATGTTTAAGCTTTGAATAAGCACTTATCAAACGTACTTTTACTAACTAAAGCAATATATAATTCTCTCATTTCACACTTTTCCTATAAGGTTAATATTACATATATGTATCATAATTTATTTACTTGATTTTTATATAAAACATTAGAATATGATGAAATATGGTCACCTAAATGTGGTACCTGTTATTATTGTGTAGACTGAATAAGGTAACGGTAGTAAAGCTTAATGTGGGCGTAAGATTCTTAACATTTCACTAGCGCCATTTGCATTTTACAACTTTTATCGGTGTTCTTAAACGAGAGGCTGCAGAGAAAGAGCAACTTGCGATTCCCATACTTAACTATGTACTTCGTACTTAGTACAGGTTGAAATAAGCATGGTAGTAGTACTTCCTCGATTACCACTAAAATTAAACCTATACTGAATATTTATTTCATTATAAAGTTTCTTACGTAAGTCTGAGAAGCCTGATTCAAAACAGAAAAAAACATGACAAAAGCGTACTGCAAATAAAGAATGCACATTAAATATAACGCGATATTTCAAAATCGTAACCCTTAATTGTAATTTAGTAGGTAAAATTTAAGCGCGCAAGATCAAGATCAGACTCAGCCAAGCTCTTTCGGCCTCTTCAAAATTTATTTGACTCATGTGATACGAAGGATGGACTTCTCTGCTATATACAATAACACGGTAAATCATATAAAATCATAACGCGACGGAGGTGTGTCGAGCACGAAATTAAAATGCAATAATATCTCCGGCGTGCTGTAATTCTGGCCTGTCTCAGATCTCTGGAGATTATCGTAAAGTATTTATTTATCCAACGTTCCCTCGGGAGGTTAGATAGCATCAGGAAATCAATTTTGCAGCAAAACGTCGCGGAGGCGTAAGGTTTGCGTAAGTTACAGGTGGCAGTAATGCAGATTTTATAGTTTAATGCATGTGCACTTGACACCTACGCGGACTCTTTTAATTTCCTTTGAATAAGCTACGTGAATTAAAATCATATTACAAATTTATAAGAGTACACAACTTCATACTTATTTATATTACTTACAGATACTTACGAGATAACGTAAGTTTTGAGTTTAATTTAACAGTTTCTATTTGCTTAAACACGTTTAAATAACTAGAAATTTTTTTTTTATTTGAATAAACCCGTTAGGAAACACGTCCATGTTACGAGCAAACTATCGTAGGTACGTGTATCTAGGAATGTTACAAAATAGAGGTGAGAGCCACCAGTTTGCTCTGACTAAACACCCATCACACCTCTACGTAAATGATGCACAAATCGTAATAAACTTCATACAAGTTCAAACTTATGAGGAGCATACAGTGTTCTTGTATAACCATCCCTACATAAACACCAATGTATGACGTAGAAAGCAACAGACCCACAAGAAACCGGTCGGGCTTCACATGAATGCACACATATATAAGAGTCCAATTAAACAAGATCCGTGACAGTCTGTGATACGCTCCCCACTTTGGTCTTTGCAAGGAATGTTCGGAGGCAGGGAAGATCACACATGAGTGGTCGGTACAGTCACAGTGATAAGAAAGCGAGCATGGTAGACTGTTGAGGTACGATCTATTATAATATTGTGATTGCCCTTAGTATTGGACAATTGAGCAATAATGGAAGTTTCAAAGACAGAAGGTGGTTTGCCGCAAGTCACTGGCGTTCAGGATGAGTATGGTAATTGCATATTCAAATGAATAAGAAGTGGTCTGCAACATTTAGTGCATAATAAGTTTAATAAATTGGTATTATATTAATTAATAAAACAAAATAGATAATTAAATAATTATACATACAAATAAGAAGCATTTATACTGTAAGGTGAAATTTTAGATCGATGAATAAATATAAGAAGAAAGCTTGACCTTACTTGTGCACGATGTTTCTGTTTTTATCTAATTTAACATTCACAAGCTTAGGATGAAACAAATCAATTAGAATAACAAATAAAAATTCCAGCCAACATTTCTGCAAGTTATTATACAAATAGGTATAGATAGTAATAATTCGCTGCTATAATGCTAATGTGGAAAACGTTTAAGGTGTTATGGCAATCTTAGCTATTGTTTCAAATGGAAAGCATTCCACACTTACTCTGTGACGAATTCGTGTCGTTAAGTGTAATTGCTGTACAAATAAACTTCCGTAGATCTAGTAGAGACTAGAGACACACGCGTAAATTAGAGCGCGATAGATCAACAGGTCGATCTCACTCAATCGACTCTCTCTTAGACATACATAAATGGTTTAGTTTCTATCGAGTTCTCGTGCCTGTTGTTGATCTAATTAGATGCTTGTTTTTCTATAGCAGTTATATGTAGCTATGCTAAATTACTTCCGTCGTTTTAGGAGATCGTTATTAGTTTTAAACAGAGTGACTACCTGATGTATTTGTTGCTTACATTTTTAGCGAAATAGTTGTATTCACTTATTAATCTCATACATTGACATGTCATTTCATCTGCATCTTTATTCTTTTCTACTAAGCTTACCATTAAAGCTATTCATAATAATGAAATATTTTTTATTTCTGTTATAAAAAAGTAAAATGGTCGTGTTTTTTAATATTATTGGATTATGTTTGATTAATTAAACAAAAAAAAAAACATTTTAACATCATATAAAATAATATTCAAGCTTTAAAAGAAAATAAGAAGATTAAAAATTAAAAAAAAGCCCCGACAAGATTTTAAAACATATAAAAGGTATATAATAATTACCTACGTAGCAATAGGTTTAAAATTTAAAATACAATAAATGAGAATAATTTTAGCTGTCCCTCAACGTAACGAGTTTTGGATAAGGCCTAAGATAATGTTTCAAATGATAAAGAAAGATGTTTTATAACACCCTCTATTCCACTATGTAATATACATGCACTATGTACATTATGCATTGAAAAACGGTTTCTACCCGATCTTTAGCGTGTATCACTAGACAATTTTCCACATTCAACGCTAATTTTGCGTAGGATTAGTATCTGCCATTTATTTGTAAGGTAAAGTTCCTATTTCGAGTCACGACTTTGACAGCACGCCAGTCAAATATGGTTGTTGACTTAGGTGCGGTAATTGCTGCTACAGCTAAAGCATAATTATACAAATATATTACAAAATTTAAATAATAAGGATTTTTTGAATATATTTATAATATTATATTATATTGCCTAGCTAAGACTAGTACATAAAGCTAAGCCTTGTACATAAAAATAAATAATTAAATATCATAACTCTTCACAATTCTAAAAAACCGTACTAAAATAAAATAAAATTGCCGTAATCTTTAAAAAACTTGATGACTTTGCTATACGAATTACGTTATTATTTATTAAAAAAATACAAATTAGTAGAGCTTATAACAGATACCTATTGTTATTATGAAACGTTTAACCAATAATAGTCACTATTTTAAAACAAATTATTCGATAATCAAGAAACATTCTTGAGTAAAATAACTCCATTTCTTAACCTACTTTAAAAAAAATAAGATGCCTAAGTGACTTTTTTCTCCGATAATGCTTTTAGAGGACGCGCCACCCAAACTCGTTATCAATCCGAGCCTCAAAACGCATTTAGGCAACGCAGCCGGTCGAAATAAACGTTGATTTAACATTTAAAGTTTTCTTCGAATCTACGTCCGTCTTGGCCACCATAAATTCATTGATAAAAAGCGAAACGCTAATAACTTTAAAGCACCCGAGAGTGAATTGCCAATTTCACCTAACGTCCTTTATCGGCCACGTTTCATTATTGTTTTTCGAAACAGAATCCGCAAATCATTTTATTTAAATTTGAAACAATTAAATAAATTAGCACTATTTAAATGTTACAACGACAATGACCTACATCTTTTTTTTAGATTTACTTATTGAGACACAGGTAAAAAATTATCAATTATAAAACTTAAATCGCAGCTATTAAAAGCAGATGAATCAGTATAATTAATATTACCGCATTGAAAAGAAAAATAGTCAATAAAACAGGTGTAGGTCTAGAGCATTTAGATGCAGCGCAATGAAATCGTTGTCGTATGAATTCCGAACATGACAACCGGTGCGGCGGGATGCAACCTGCCATCGCCTTTTATATGCATAAAAGCAAAAATCCGTTACATACGGACAAAATATCAAGATCGTTTTAACAACGAGTATTGCAGATTTAAGAAACTTTGGAATTCTTCACTTATTATGATTTGGGCCTGATTCGAGACAATCATTTTGATATCTTCTGTTTTGTTTACTAATTACTAACATAGCTAAAATAGGCCTGTTAACATATTCGGTGTAAACAAATTAAATTACGTTGTGCTTTAATTAAAAAATGTGAAGTAAGAATGTACATGATGTCCCTTTTGACACAATAAACTAAAGATTATGGCCATGTTTTTATTTACCACTGTCTTTAACTGGTGGTTATTATGTTTTGAACATAAACATTTATTGTACTAAAGTGGGCTATTTTTCCATAATTGGTGTTTATAGTTTTGACTATTCATTTACTGGCTGGCGCTCTTGGTTTATTCTTTCTTGTTTCCAGGCTAGTTTAGGTACCGCGGCCGAAGGCGCTTGGCGTCACACGAGGGAAGACGCGCTTAATTGGTTCTCGCAAAATGAATAAAGAAATAGCTGGTTGGTAGTTAGTGGATGAACGCATTCGCAGACACAGGTCTATTAGTATTGGCGTGAAATAATGAAAGCTATTTCACAGTATAACGTAACTTGTACGTTCATTAAGGCGGGTGTCGATGGCCGCGCGGGTGCACGTTGCATAAATCAGTCGGGAGAATGCAGCTCGGCGCCCTAATGCGCTTTCGATGTCGGTTGATAGCTCACCCTCCTCCCCTGTCCACCTTAAATTGGTCTTCTTTCACACAATCATATCCCTCAATAATTTCTATAGCATTCCGCTGTGAAACGAGCACGCCAATTTCGGTCAGCTAATTGAGTTTAAAGAAAAACGACTTATATTATTTAACTTGACATTTCAAACTAGATTTAACGTTTATGAGTAAATGAAATCTGCCTGTTCATGTTAAAAGTGCTGTTCTAATTGATATTCTTAATGTTTCATGCCGTGTTTTATTTTTTCTTTCAATACGTTAGTCATGCAACAAAAATGTTGCGACTATAACTGTAACACTGTTGGACACGGATCTCTCCCCACAAACAGCTTCCCTATTTCATCTGGAGCATACTACAACACGCTGCTCCAATGCGTGTTATTGGCCAACCCATGTCGGATGTCGTCAAACCGGGCGAAGGTCCTCCGACCAGGATGATAAGTGTTATCTATCAATACGATTTACACTAGCAGCGGAACTATGAGCGCTTCCTTCCGCTTATAAATAAAGCAAGACTATTTAATACAGCACAGAATTTAAATAAATCCAGGTGTAAATAACAATGCAGAAAATCCAAAGGATAATTTCTAAATAGATGTTAACGCTCTCAAGCGCAAAAATGGAACTAATAAACTTAAACAGCCAGTTAACTTTCAAAATACGTAATAAAATAAAAATCATAAGCGCCAAAATGCACTGTTACATTTAAATATATTGCATATTAGATGTGACACTTTTGTATTTCCGGTCAACAGCCTGCAGTCGATAAAGTAAGATATTCAGACTGCATTTAAGCAGGGTAAAGTTTTTATGGAACATATATTTTTGGCAATATTTCAACATCTTAATTTTTGCAGCCATATTGTTATTGGTAATAATTGGCATTTACGGGGTCACTGGCATTTTTAGGGAATTTTAGCACGGGTATCCTTTTAATAAAATAAATGAGTTCGGAATTAATACACGATTTTGATTTTAGAAATGTTATGCTGTTCTCTATTTATTGTTCGAAAGACTGTATCTATGTACGAGTATTGATATAAAACATTAAAAAATTGTTTGTAATTACGAGTATATACAAAGCATTATTTAATTCTATCGGGTATCAAAAACCTCAGAATAAAATCTAACTAACTTTAACTTTATTTTAACTAAAATTAAGCATAGGCAATGTAGTGCTTTTTAAAATAATTATTACTTTGTTTCTGTTAAACTACTAGTTTATAATGAGTTGTTAGCATACTAAGAATAGTTAACTACGTTAAGAATAGGCTAAACACTATAGTAAATATATAGATACTATTATATAAACTATTTATATAATTATGTATTTTTAAATTTCTTCCGTAGTTTTCATTATTATTATAGCTGTGACCATATGATATGACATTCAATGCTTAGAATATCAAATCTCACTTATTACAGATTATGGAATTGAAAAGTACCTAAATAATAACCCAAATATAATTTATCTACGGTATTAATTTATATAATAACGAATTACAAACAAAATCCATGTTTCATGTAATCTTTGAGAGGTTTCAGAACGAATGTTGAGATATCGTTGCGAGACGCAGCTTATCGTTAATTTAGAGTCTCCGATTAGAGTCCGCCAGCCGACATACGCTAACGAGCATTCGTTTTAAATTTATTTTTATTGTAACAGCAGTACGGTGCCGATGTTTTGTCTTCTACCGACGATTGTGCGAAGTTAATTGGATTGTCTGCAGTAAAGTGCATAAATAAATGTCTATCCATAATCATCAGTGTAGGTTGATCCGACTACGGCTTTAATCACAAAATTAAATATTATTGTAATAAAGCAAAGAAACCAGTGATTTATAGAAACATTTTTAATTACCTTTGTTGTTGTGGACTGCAGCGGTGTTCCCGACGAGACAGCACAAATTTCCACCTCATATCTATCGGCACCGGCTTCGCGATCCAGGGATACAGCAGTTGATAGTATTCCTAGTGACGAATCTATATCAAATAATCTGTCCACTTGCTTATTATCACCAGTCACATTCACAATATAATATTCTAAGCCTGACTTATAATTGTTTGTCAAATTTAACACAGCAGTCCCTGCAGGTTCATTTTCCGCTACCGAAATAGATCCTACATTTGTCCAAGTCAAACCTTCTAATTCCGTTCCTCCCATTATTACCGTAAGATATGTCTCGGTACTTCTTTGCTCGCTTAAAACAGCTTCATCGGTAGCTTTTATAACAATATTCCATCTTGCGTCTGTTGTTGCGGGAGGATACCGCAGTACCAATGAGCCAGTGCTTCTATGCAAATCAAACATATCGTTACCACCATGTATAAGTTTATAGGTGACAAGACCGTTAGTTCCAGAGTCTAAATCACGCGCTAAGACGTTCATAATAAATATACCTCTACCAGCACTTCTACCTAACCTCTCTGAATTGATGACTGCAGCATTCATAGAAACAAAAATAGGTGCATTATCATTTATGTCTTCTACAATAACTGTCACTAACTTTTCAGCAGAAAGTCTTGCTGAAATTGGCTCTGCTCTATCATAAGCAACAACAGTTATTCGAAAAGTGTCTATACTTTCTCTATCAATGGGCAGTAAAGTATGTATTACTCCAGTTATGTTATTTATGGCAAAATGGCGTTTATTATCATTAGGATCTTGATGTGTAATGGAATAATAAACTTTTCCGTTTATTCCAGAGTCTGGGTCTTCGGCTGTAACTGTTACTATAGGAGTATGCATTGGTATTCCTTCTCTTATTTGACGCACGATTGCAGTATTTGTAAAAATAGGAGCATTATCGTTAGCGTCAATAACGTTAACGGTAAAGGAAATGCTAGAAGACAAACTTGGATTACCATTATCTGTAGCAGTGATGTTTAAAATATACGATGTAAGATCTTCATAATCAAGCCGCTTATGTAAGAATAGCTCGCCAGAATAACTGTCTATAAAGAATGTTTCTTTCCGATTTCCTGAAGTGATAGAGAACTGTACTTCATTGTTTAATCCCAAATCAATGTCATTTGCATGAAATTGTATTATTTTTTTGTTAACGGGTTCAGTTTCTAGTACAGAAACCTTTAATTGAGTTTGTGTAAATATAGGAGCGTTATCGTTTTCATCCATTACGTTCACTTTAATTATTGTGGTTGCTGTAAGATGTATTGGCTGTCCAGAATCATGAGCTAAAACTGTTAAATGATAGCAATCTACTGTTTCTCGGTCTAAATGTTTGTTGATAAACAATTGCCCAGTCGCTTCATCTAACAAAAATTTTCCAAATTCATCTCCTCCTATCAACTTGTAGTAAATATCACCATTAAGGCCTTCATCAGCATCTGATGAATATATTCTCATTATTGAAGCTCCTATAGCTGCTCCTTCGGAAACTTCAACTGCGTAAGGTGTACGAGTAAAAACAGGAGGATTGTCATTGACATCCGTAATATAAATTGTCACTCTTACAGAATCCGTAAGCTTAACCTTGCCATTGTCACTGACAGTCACTGTTAATGTTATATAATTTTGTCCACTATTTTGTGCTAAACTTTCTCTGTCAAAAGATTTTAATGTTTTAATAAATCCATTTCTCGAATCAATTCTGAAATCATTTTGAGCGATTGGCAAGCTAAACGTTAATTCAGCATTACGTCCTATATCTTTATCAGTTGCTGTTAATTTACCCACAAAGGTATCAGGTGGTTCATTTTCTTTAATTTTAAATACAAATGTTGTGTTTGTAAATTGTGGGCTATTGTCATTTTCATCCAAAACGTGAATAACTACAGGAACCTGAGATGATCTAGGTGGATTTCCATGATCTGAAGCAATCATAGTCAGTGAAAAGTAGTCTCTTTCTTCTCTATCAAGTGGACTTTTCACGTATAAATACCCATCTGGAAATACTCCAAATTTGTTATCAGTGTTACCTTCTGCAATAAAGTAAGATATTCGACCATTTGGTCCCAAGTCAGCATCTGATGCAGAAATTGCAAAAAATCTAGTATTTACGAGAGTGGACTCCAGCAAAGATGTTTCATAAGAAGTATGATCAAATACAGGCGTGTGGTCATTAACATCACTTATTATCGCAGCTATAGTATGTTTTGTAGCTAGAGCTGGTCTTCCATTATCTGTAGCAGTTACTTCGATAGACAACATGGTTCCAGGTTCACTTGTAATAACTTTATTCAAATATATGACACCAGTTGTTTCGGATATTCGAAAACTGTTTTCAGAATTATAGCTAAGAGTATAGGATACTGTCCTATTTGAACCCGAATCACGATCAGTTGCTCTAGCAAAATATACTTCTTGACCAACAGCCATATTTTCAGGAATGTGAATTTCATCTTTGTCTTCAATAAAAATTGGATAATTATCATTAACATCTAGAACTGATATATTCACAATAATAAATCCATATGCAAAACCATTTCGTGCCATTATTTTCAAATGATAAGTCATTTTGTCTTCACGATCAATATTTGAGTCCGTCGTTATTATACCAGTTTTCTCATTAATCTTAAATACGTGTTTATAATCACCTTCTAAAATGTAATAAGATACACCATCACTTAAAGGTCTAGTGCTAACTTTACCTACAAATCGACCAAATTGTGTCTGGGATGTTCCTTCATCTTCAAGAATTTTGAAGTTATATCCATTATATCCTTCAAACTCAATTGTTTTTCGTTGTGATGTTTTTAGTATTTCAACAATTGCATCTTCTACCGCACGCCTATTACCTTTATCTTTACATGACACTCTTAAAGAATATAAGGCTTTTGGAGATTTTCTGAAGTCCTTCTGTAAAATTATGTTTCCTGTCCAAGGCTCGATATCAAAATAACCATCTCCACCACTTTCCAGTTTATATATAATTTTAGCGTTATCTCCTTCATCGAAATCATTAGCTTTTACTTGGAGGATTCTAGAACCAGGGTTTAAGTCTTCTGTTATATTATGAATATACCTTTGTGGATAAAATACAGGATCGTTGTCGTTAACATCAAGAACTTTTAAAAATATAGTGGCTGTTGAAGATTGCGGAGGAAATCCTTGGTCTTTAGCAAGTACTTGAATTTCATATAAATGTATTCTTTCTCTGTCTAGAGCAGTGATTGTGCTTAATTGACCAGTAATCGGGTCTAAAATAAAGGTGTTTGGGTATTTTCTTTCAATATTTGATGATAAGTAATACGAAACAGAGCCATTTGTTCCCTGGTCGTAATCAGATGCTGTCAAAATAAGAATTTCTTTAATAGGCTTAATGTTTTCATGAAGTGTAGCTTTTATCTGAACTTGTGGAAATGTAGGTGCCTCGTCGTTTTCGTCGAGTATTGTTATTTTTAATCTTGTATACGCCCACTTTGGGTTCGGCCCACCGTCTCTTGCTGAGACATTTAATTCGACTGTTCCTTGAATTTCACGATCTAAAATAGATTTTGTGGTCACAAGTCCAGTCAAATGGTCAATAGTAAACCATTGCTGCTGATTTCCATCATAAAAGTCATAAAATATCTCAGCATTCACTCCAGTGTCCTCATCTGTAGCTGTTATACCAGCAACGTATGTTCCGGAAGGAGCCAGTTCGCTTAAAATAGCAGAATATTCAGACTTTTCAAAAACAGGTTCATGATCATTTACATCATTTACGTGAATTACTAAAAATGACATTGCTGTTCTCGGTGGTATTCCTCTGTCAGTTGCAACCACAGTAAGATTATACTTACTTATTTCTTCTCTATCCAGAATACCGTTTACGTAAACAATATAAACACTGCTAGAGTTTTCTAATCGAAAATGACTAAGCTCATTTCCTGCTATTATATGAACATTCGTTTTGCCATTTAAGCCCGCGTCTAAATCAGTAACTGTAATAGCAGCTACTAGTGATCCATTTTTAGCATTTTCATCCACTGTTGCAAAGTTTGCTGTAGGTGGTACATAAGTAAAAGTAATAACCGGATCGTGATCATTAGCATCAATTAAGTTAACAGTGACATATGTTCTAGCATCTTGGCGTGGTACTCCGTGATCTTTTGCTATCACTGTTAAAACACAAGTCATATTGCATGTTGTGTTGCTGCAATACTTAGGACAATTCAACTTTTTCGTTGTAGTAATAACTCCCGATTCTGGGTCTACGGCAAATTGTTTTTCTGTGTCAGTTACTTCATACGTTATTTTACTGTTGTCACCTAAATCACTATCTGTAGCTGTTACTTTTAGCACAATTGTGCCAGGTGGAACGCTCTCATTCAAGGAAACTGAGAAATCACTTTGATCAAATATAGGTGGATTATCATTTACATCTAAAATACTAACATTCACCTGTAGATACCCGTACTTTGGTGGGCTACCACCATCTCGCGCTGATATGTTAAGAATATAAAAGTCATTGGTTTCTCTATCTAATTTTCCAGTTGTTTCTAAATGTAAATATGATGTTTGACCACTAGGATTTATTGTAACATTTAAACGAAACTTGCCTTCATTATCGCCATCAACAATTCTGTAATCATTTGTTATGCCATTTTCTCCTAAATCTAAATCGGTTGCAGCATCTAAAAGTAATTTTGTACCTGCAGCCGCACTTTCAGAAAATGCAACAGCTATACTAGGTTCAGGAAACTCTGGATAGTTGTCATTCACGTCCGTTACTCGTAATCGCACTTCAATAGGGTAGGTCGGTTGACTTGATAACACAACAAATGCGTATCGATCTACACTTTCACGATCGAGAACTAAATTGGTCTTAATTTCTCCTGATACTGAATCGAGGGTGAACTCTTTGGGTGGTTCATTAAATCGATAGGTAAAACCAGGTTTAGTAGGAATCCTTCCAACCACAGTGCCTACAGGTTGGGCCTCTGGCACACGAAGATCAACACCGGTGTCCACGGCGCGAGACTGCATCTGTTCGGCGGCGGCGCCAGCGCCCGCGCCGGTGAACAGCGCCAGCGCGACCAGCACCACGTGCCACCGCCCCATCATAGTCATAATGCTGATAAGAACATTGCTGGACCGGGTCCTCTCCCACAAAACTTAACGTCCGCCTAGAGCGCTCGTTGTGTCCCGTTCGCGCAGACTCGCGCGCTCGCTCGTCTCAGGTATGCAACATGGCCGCGACGACCTGCGCGAGCACGAATATCTCACGGAGAGTGCGACCCGACGTTGCGCCTACGCCGTCACATTCATTCGTAAACACACGTGACACTCACTATCACCAGTCAAATACGACTTTTATTTACAAAGTAATAACATAAACACACAATAATCTTTGCCTATAACTGTCTTAAGCTATTATGTAACACGATTTTCATTCACTTTTTCTGTTATGTTTTTGTTACTTTGACATTTGGGTCGCGATTGAGATGCGGCATGCGGGTTGCGTCGCGGTCTACACGGCACTGGCAGGCGGAGGCTTTCGCGACGCCCCGCGACCCTCCCTGCGACGCGGCTCACCGCTCCTCCCCCGCAGCCTTTAAAGCTCCGATCGTAGCTGCAGGATGATAAATTTTAACACTAGTTAAACTTTAGGATCTGCTAAAGATTTTACTATTTATTGTACCCACACTCATATTTCTATAAAAATGTTTAAGATAACTATATATTTTTTATAAATTAATCTTTTCTAGTGAATCATATGAAAGTTGTAGATTAGATAGATTATTAGTAGAAGTTAAATTATCAAATTTTAGTAAAGTAATGCTGCGTAATTTTACTTCTGCGTTGATGTCTTTTGTATAAAAGTTATGTAAATAATAACTCAAATCGTAAATCGTTCCATCCATACCGCTCTCGTAGTATGGAAACGATTTTTTTTTTGGTTTTATTTAATGATTTTTCAATGATCTGTCATTGATATTTATCGATTTAAATATTTTATATTTCGCTTGTACTTAATAATAATAGCATTTAATGACTTGAAATTATGTTAACCACGGAAAATCCAAATTTTCCCAATCTATCTATGAAATATAAAATAGGTATTTCATAAACATTTTTCAAACAATTGTAAATAGTTAACAGTTTGCTTTTGAAACATTATGATTATGATAAAATATAAAATATGAACAGTGCTAAATTATTCCTAGTCTACAAAGCCAGTAAAAGTGTTGTGTAAAACATGTATTGCGCATAATATATGCAAAAGCAAAACAAAAAATATTTTAAATATTTCTAATAATCTCGGCAATGCATTAAATGCAACTAAACTATATCGTTAATATTAAGACTAATAATTCAAAAACAAACAACTTAAGTTTTAGGAAAATCATTATAATACTCAATTTTGCTTTTAATATAGGTACCAACGCCATCTATCAATTATTTTCAACGTAACTTGAATTTGGAAAGTGCAAAGCTTCTTAAAAACCTAGCGTCAAAGCTTCTGCTTATACCTGTTGATGTTATTATTTGCCACTAGATGGCTCTACAAACTATATCATAAATAGTACTCTAAAAACTATAACTTAAATAGCAGAAATTATATAAGTAGGTAAATCTATAAAATAAAAAATATAAATATATTGTCTGTTTGTATAATATGAGTATTGAGTATGGAGAGTATCAATACTCAATACATGTGCTCAAGCACATTCCTAAGAAATTTTCTGGCATAGGGTATTTTTACTAAGACAAGTTAAGTGGCGTTCATGTATAGGTAATTTCCGATTTAATGAGTTTTTCTAGTTAAGTTTTTCGACAGAACAATGTCGGTTAGGCAACTAGTAATCTATATAAAATGCTTTGCCCTGAGTGACAGACTGACTGACGGATCAACGCACAGCCCAAACTGCTGATCATAGAAACCTGAAACTTGGAGGGTGTGTTCTTTGTATGACGTAGGCATCCGATAAGCTATTAATAGACAAAAATATAAAATAAAAAAGTGCATTAAATTAAAACGTTATAAAAGTGATATGTACCTAAGTGCTTGATGGCTAGTTATGAGGGCAGCAGTGGTACCTCCCAGGGCCTACTCTACTTTATACTACTAACTACAAGGTTATCTATTAACTATCTTTATTATTGCAAAATATACAATTCAATAAATATACGTACAAACAAGTTTGATATAGGTACCTATAAATCTTTCTACGTCTTTAGTGGAAGTCCTACGTGCGTGAGACCTTTTGGGTCAGATAAAAATAGCCTTCTGTTCATACTTACTACATTTTCATACACTTGTTGCATGAAAACTTTGACGTCAGCTCCCCCCAGTAGCTGCGCACTGGCTTTGTGTGAGGGGAGAAGCCATGCCTCCCTGGGGGCGAATGACGTAAGAACTTACATTCATGAATGGAACGAGACCTAACGACTGAATTGATCCTATATCCCAGCAAAGCTACGAACATACCTATTACGTAAATTTATTTATAAACAGTCAGAAAGGTTATGTGCATTGTAAATTAAATTAGTAAGTATAGTGTTTTAATATAGAGCCTTGCAAAAATCAAAGTTTAAAAAAAATATAATATTTAAAAAAAAATTAATATAGGTACCGACATAAATTGGTACAATCAAATTAAAAATTATGTCTTCGAAATTATAGTTTAAACAATATTCAATGTTAGGTTACGTTGAGCAATTAATCTATTGACAGGTTTAATTTGTTCTTTAGATACCTGTTTTAAAATAATATGGAAAATAGAAGGATGTACTATGGTCTGCGTGAGGGAAATTTTTATGATAGAAATAGCCTTTATGACTGAAAATGTAGGTTTCAAACACGGGATAGAGGGAGAGGCATGTTTCAAATAACAAAGACATGGGGTATCGACAGATAGGTAGGTATGTCGTCGTCAGCAACGAAGAGAACAGCCCGCTATTTATAGCAGAATTTACCTCCTACGCCGTATTGAACAAAAGCTCGAGAAAATTCCTTTTACTCTAGAAATTCATGGAGCATTTTGTTAAATGTATATTGAGCACAAAGCTTATGACACAGAAGAAATTTACTAATTGTATTCGAGCTCAACAAGAGCCGAGAATAACTACCTTATGTAGACTATATAATTCTTAAACTCTTATATAAGTCATAGAAGATGAGCTCAAAATGAGCTGCTTAAGCAATCATAGCCAGAACACGTTGATACAAAAGTATTCGGCGAATGTATCCATTATTTATTCAACTATTCGTTGGAAAAAGTTGTAACAAGTTTCTACGGTTTGGGATTTAACCCTAAATCACAAAATACACATATAATCAAGAACAACTGAATATTTGACATGAGCTACTCGTATATAAAGTCATTGTTTTCACCGGAGATTAAAAGTCACATAGAGTTTTTATTATACATAATTACAAAGCCAATGAAAACTTTAAAATGGTAGCTTTGTGTAATAGTTTCTTACGTGATTGTTCAATCATTAGCGCCTTCAAACAATCAAAAAATCTTTTCAGCTTTATATATTAGTATAGATATAGATTCTTTGTACTAAAAGCAACAGTGATATCGACCCGGTAAAGCTCTGCTACCTGGAAATGTTTCAGTGTAACATAACTAGAACAAATTCACGCATTCGAATTGTCGTAGCACCTCGTAGCGCTTCTACTACGACTTTCAGCTACACATATTCAAATTAAACAAATTATTTACCTTTGGACAAAATTCAATTGAATTAGAAGGTAATTGACAATTATAACGATTATGTATTTTTAATCCTAAGTACTTTTAATGTAAATTTTACGTCCAAAGTATTGGTATTCTATGGATTATATCTATAGATTGAAACATATATACTTATGATAAGATCAAGCTAACATAATGTTGCCTATATTGAAGCATAAAAAACTGTACATAATACATTTATCTAAATAAGTCGTTTACAGTTCCGCCGTGAATTTATTACTCGGTATTATTAAGTACTCGGAAAATTGAAAGCAGCTGAATAAATGAATACTAGTACTGAAAAAGGAATTCTTAACCGGTTATTAAATTACGGGCAATGCGATTCTGAGTAGGTAGTTGTTACAGGTAGCTTCAGCAAATTAATAATGGCATAAAAAATAAATTCTAAGCAATGTGTACTGGTGGTTTCACACGTATTTATAAGAGAAAATCAGACGTTAAAATTACCGCAAATATAAATGCTTCTTGATGCTTTATATCAACATAATGTTGTAAAATAACATTATTAATTTCAATGAAATCACTTTTATTATATGAAGCTTCCTGAAATGCATAGCGATCGAATATAAAGTATTGGAAGTACTTATTCACTAAAATGTCGACGTATTGGCGCCAACCGGTCATTGACCTGTTGTTTGTGACGACTTCCGCAATCGCTAACGATGCACTTCGACTGCAGCGCCCTGTTACCGATTTCACCACCCTCTCCCATCTTAGAGCAATTTGGCAAATAACGGCTTTAACGTACGAGTACGTCGCCAACTTATTGAGAGGGCACTATAAATACATTAATCGCTTCACGCTATATCTAGACACAAGCTGTGTCACGCGGTTTCACCCGCGTTAAGAATTGTGACGTAACGCTTGATAGCCTATAACCTTCCTCATTAATGT
>DWQK01000922.1:0-17708 GCA_018231225.1 Noctuana stator
GTTGTAAGTCATATCCCATAGCTATACTATTGGAAATGAATGATAAGGCCTAATAAGTAATTCCTTTGGTTTAAACGTACGTACGTTACGTAAATTACCACCGACTTACTTAGTTATTTATGGATAATAAACATCAATTCAACTTCATTGAAATTGTTCTATTCATTATAAAGTATTTACATAATTATAACATAGCAGGCGTTCTTTTGGCAATGGGTGGCTGGGAGGAAAATCAGGTAGAAAAAGCTAAGGACACGTTTAAAATATAATCGGCGGTAGCTCATATATGGTAAGAAATCTTGGAGTAGCTCGAAACTAGTGGGGAATTCCTGAAGTATAATATATGAGTGACGAATTCCGAATGCCCGTGGATGGTGGTTCTTCCCCGGCTGGTGGAGGTGTCAAAGAATGGAGTCATTTGCAACTATCTATCTGTTATTATTTTTAAATTAAAGAAGACACTCCTTTTCGTTGTACAAGTAATTACAGAAGGTAATCAACAACATAAGTATTATTAGGTACATTTAAAGAAACACAATTATGAGTCCATTAAGCGTTAAACATCCGTGTATTAAAAACACATTAGCTAGATTCGTTAACATCTTAATAACGCGGCCAATTCACGTGTGTTGCTGAGTGAATTAATTAAGGATTAATTATGTTTTGAGTGGTGTGGCTGTGGGTTTAAATATACAGGGATATCATTGTTAAATAATGTTTTTTACTTGAAATAAAAATAAAATTAAATAATTTTTAAATATTACATTTTATTGTAACATTTCAAATATTACAAATATTACATTTTATTGTAACAAATGACGTCTTCGGTTGTAATTAAATGCCTTTATAATCAAACTCGGAAACATCTAGCTAAACGTAAAGTCAGCAAGAACGATATTAAATACAAGTGATGTAAGCGAACAGTTTAACGCCCGAAATTTCCGAGAATGTTTATCTAAAGCAGTTTTATGTAACCGGTATTAGTATACCAACAAGATATTAGACGGTCGTTCCGCCCATTGCATGTAATTCGTTTCTCTAACCACAGGCCATGTGACACAAGGATTGACAGATATTCGGCATTAGTAAATTATTATAATTGCAGGCTAGCTCTTGGCGCGTGAAATATGACACAGAGTAGTTTGGTGGTAGAGTTAGCTTATGTAGAGTATGTAACGGATTAGAAGCGCGCATAGCCCCGCTGGTATTATGTAAGCTAAGAAGTAATAAAGTTTCGTAAGCTTGACAAAATACTAAGAAGTCGATATGCCATGTCACAGAGCAATAAAGCTGGAGTACTAGCTTATACTCGCGACTTCGTCTGCATGTATAATTAATAATTCCAGTCGTAAATAATGGAACTAAAGAATCACGTTGTCCGATACTAATTTTGCTCCCGTATTGCAACCCCTTAGTGGTAGAATTTCGGAAAATCCTTTCTTATCGGATACCTACGTCGTACAAAGAACACACCCTCTCTGTGCATTGATTCGTCAGTCAGTCTTTCAGGACAAAGCATTTTAGTATAGATCTGTCATTGGTAATTCCACCAGTATTTTCTATGTGTCTACCTGTTTACTAGGCTTAGTGTATGAAAAAAAAGTTAATGTTTTTATTCCAAAAAACCCAAAAGCAATCAAGAACTCATTACACGTGTAATCCCAATCTAGCAGCTACTCTGTACGCAACACGAGGTACGTACAAACAGTGTTTTCCTGGCCGCGCCGCTCGCCACACCCTACCAATTACCCTTACGCACTCGCTCCAACCAACGTGGAAGAAACTCAAATTATCGTTAAGCTGCTCTTGTAGAGCGTAAGCTATGCTATACGCTTTACGGAAGCGAACGATATAGATAAATAAATCACTTACATGAGGCGACGATCAGCCTCCGGGGTAGCAGCGCAACTACATGCTACCTCAGGTAGGACACGAGCCTGCTTGTGGTTGGATGTAGATGTCCATGGGCGGCAGCGACCACTTAACACCAGGTGGCATGCATGCTGGTCTGCTACTTGATGTCAAAAAAAAATGAAGCACGCATAACTCCGCTGGTAGTGTGGTTCGCAAACGACCAACCACGGGCTCGGATTGGTGAACGCTAATGGAAAATAAAAATCGTAATTAAAATGTCACAAAATACAAACTAAATAAAAATTAAAACTTATCTACTTCTAACTAACTAAAATGGACAATTTCACTTAGTCATTATTTATTGAAGATAATTGGCGTTCGTTACGTTTTTAATAAAGCGTAGTAATTATATAGAGTAAGTATCGAGTGCGATTTGAAACCACAAGTTACTATTAATGCGGTTAAGCAATACCCTGCTCGCAATCAAGTTACCGCGGTCTTACACATTGTGATATTTCATATTGCTAGTTATTTGACAACTTAAAGAAAGCAATTAATCCTTACATTTTACTGTTTTAAAATACTTACTTTTAGTAGCGTCTCGTCTTAAAATCGACTCCTATACCAATATTATTGCAACTTTCAAGATAGGTACTATGTACGTTGCGTTACGTGTATGAACTTTTTATATGAATAACTAATATTAAAAAAAACCTATAGATAGGCTTTTTAAAGTAATTGACTATGGGGGTCTGAAATCAGTTCATTTTGAAAAAGGGGTCTATTGACAGTAATAAATTGAGAATTCCTTTCTTAACATATCTATCGATAGCTTTAAATATTTCTTCTCTTATTACTTTATAGTCCTAACTACTCTCATAGCGTACTACGTTAGTTATTTTGCGTGAGAGTTCACGGTATTTTTATTCATGCTCTTTAATAATAGAGCAGAGGCAGTGACGTCATGGCATCAATGTGATGACTTTTTCATGTACATAAATATTAATAATAAGGAAAAAATTGTACTTCCTTATGAGGTAACTGGGTCGAAATTAATTTGTTCGTAATATCTCGGAGAGATATTTGACTTTGATCTCCTTTGTACTGGCGTATTGTAGCATGATTAACATTATCATGAACCGCAGTGTAGATTGTAGAAGTATGTTAGGGGAAAAATCATCTAATTTATACATTTATCGGTATACTGTGTACCCAAGTTCATCCTAACTTAGCTGTTTTACGAGGTTGAGTAACGAGTCCAAATATGCGATTCGTCATCACAATCAGCTTTAGCTAATAATTAAGTAATTCTAAGTTACGAGTATGTTACTGGGAATATTACTTTAGGGAAATTTTTGGACTATGAGCGTGAAGCGTTATGGTGCTTTCACACCGCTGTTAATTTGTGGAGCAACATAATGCAGCACGATAACATAAGGTACATTCTTTAACTATGGTTATCTCCTTAACACTTGGGAACGTTGCTTCACACAAAGTAAATGCGGTGTGGATGCGCCATTATATGCATTACTAGCTGTGCCCTTCGGTTTCACCCGCGTTAAAAATTGCAACGTAACGTGTAATAGCCTATAGCCTTCCTCATATATGGACTATCTTAAACTAAAATAATTTTTCAAATCGGCCGAGTAGTTCCTGATATTAGCGCGTTCAAACAAACAAACTCTTCAGTTTTATATTATTAGTATAGATATGCAACGAATGCATAAAGAATCTCTATGACCGCGGAATAGTATTAGCCGATATAAATAGTTGAGCAGAATTCACACCAGACGGCACGTAACCGGAGCGGCGCGGCGCGGCGATCGGATCCGGCGCCGATGCAGATTTTAATCGCATTAAACGGAGCCCTGATGTAATGCAATTAATCTATCAGTAAAGGCAGTCTCGTGTTGATGTGTGACTCTTCGTACATACGCACTGGTGCATAATATAGTTTAGTTTGTTTCTATGTGGCCGACTTAATGGAGGGAAGAATGGTATTATCCTTATAATCATTGTCAAACCACCACTGCCTTATTGCTGGACAAAGGGTATCGTATATGAGAACCTTGCTGGGCTTTCGAGAAGTTTCTGTACAATTATATTATGTTTTCGTTCATCGAAGAACCAATTTGACCAAAATTTATTTATAGGATCTCGATTAACATAATTCCGAGCTGCTTTTTCGTTAAATGTACACATACACTTAATTAAAGTCAAATCCATACGGTACATCGACATTACTGACAACATCAAATCGTAACTGACATTTAGTCCGTTTCACTTCTAATGATTTGAAGTTATTAATACGATAATTAACTTTAACTAACTAACCTAAATTAGGTGTCTATCTCTACAACATGTGACTGATACGGATAAGTGTCAGCTGTGTTCCAATTTCGTGATGGCGAGTCCTGTGGATCGTCGACCTGGATACGCCGAAGGCCATTTTGAAAATTTCAATGAATTTTGTCTGTACGACTAGGCTTTCTAGTTTTGTAAGGTTTTTTTTATTCGGTGTACGAGTATTTTATGGTGAATCTTGGATGTATTTTATTTTATTTACCGATTTGAGAAGAAATTGTCTGTGTCTGTACATCGATTAATGCGGTAGTTTTTGTCAGCTTTGAGTGACTCGTATTTGGGATGATATAAATAGTATGATCAGATAATTCATCTGCGTGTTCAGTTTTGAAAGACTTTTTAACGACTCCAAGAATTCCGTCCACATTGGAGCAGCGTGATAGAGTATGCTCCAGATCTTCCACGATTGCGGAGAGAGACAGTTTACTGAATGTATCTGAATTTTCGACATAGAGTATTTTGTTTCTTGGTAGAGTTAGAAACTGCAAGAGCACAAGTCAGCAGCAAAACGTCAGTACCGTGGTATCTATATTACTCGAATCGACCGAAAGCTATAATCGCGTGTCTAACATGAGATCTTGCTCATTAACTTTCGCCACCGTCGACCGTCGACACGACGTCGTAAATCAGTCCGCGACCCTAAACATTGATTTACGCTACACTAGTGCTCGTAAATCGATCGTTTCCTCTAATTGCCGAAGCAGCATTCGTTGTACCGCAAATTGGCCTAATTGCCGTATACCCGAAATTCTTGGACTGAGAAACATCAGTCAATCCGTCGATATAATGTAGTAAACTAAAGAAAACTCATAGTTCTGTTGTAATATTTATTTGGCTAAACAGGAGAACCAGGGAGTTTACTTTTCCATGACTTCTAAAAACACCCTAATTTAACAAATTTGTTATAAAGATAATAAATTAAGTCATAGCCCTTTGTCGGATATAAATCCAACATTTTCAATTTCTGTCTTCTTTTTGCAAAGTCTATCCAGTTTCCTCTAAGTGTCTGTAAATTGGCGGCACATTGTTCTCTTAGCCTCGCTCTTACCTTCTAGACCTTTCCAAATTGACACCAACTTTCTGCATCTTTCATTCTTCGATCGCATTTTCAATTAAATTTTTTTGCCCTTTTCAATTTTAACCTTTTTGCGTGCTGTAGTGACTTATGTTAAGTATTAGTTAGCAAAACTATAAACCATGATGGGTGGTCTCAGAAAAATTACTAAGGAAAATCCATACTGCTAGACCTTTATTCACGTAGAATTGACACTAATACTAACATCATGAAATTACTAACAAAAATCTACAACTTTTATTACCTCACCGTACTCACCTATCAAACTAGAGTACAGCAATTGTCATTTCTTCTTTACTTCGAGATACTTCAGAATATTGATACTAAAGGATTTACTATTATATAACGAAAGCCAACAAGGACTTCCCAAAGATTTGAGCCAACAAAGGGTCGCAGAAATTCCTCTCGTATTGTGCGTTCATCTTGCAGGGGACCATTTGAATGGAGTCAAATATATTGGCGTCGTAAACTAATGAATGGCTCCCCTTGTGGCAATAACATTAGGGTGTTATGTCCCGCGTGTGCTCATACAAACGACGTGATTTGCTTTCTTGAATTTTGTAATGGCTTGGTGAAAATTTGGTGTTTCGGGAACGTTGGGAACATTTCAGACTTACGAGTATCTTACTGATTGCATGATTACCTTTTTGAAGTTTTTTTGGATTGTAGAGGAGAAACTGAGTGACAGGAGTAATGTTAGAAAACGTTGAAATATTATGGCAAATTGAAAATTAGGTTTCTGAAGCTAGAATGTTGCGATGTGATTTCAGGGATGTCCATGCTGCAGTGATTAATGAACTCATCTTGGTTTATATGTATTTATAAGCCTAGATCCCCTTCGACTTGATTGACTGATGACCTGAAGTAGATAGCGGAAAACCACTAGATTCAGAGAGTAAATGATCGGACAGTGTTGCGTCAACTATCGGAGGTCTATGATCAGTAATGGACTTTTAAAGGCTGATGGATGGAGTTTCAAGTATGTTGTTAATTACTAAGGGGTTAGACTCGCCTTATAATATTTATAAACATGCATAAATATAAAAACGATTGCAATAAATACGAGCAGCTGTTTCAATCAGGTCGGCGAGTATCTTTCTGAGCTCGCGAATTAGGCCGCACACACGCGGCTTTAGAGAAACAGTAGTGTGGATATACTTAAAAACCGTTATTGAAATTTAAAATTGAATTGTGTTTGTTAAAGATAACTGTTACCAACAAAAAGGAATAGATAATTACGTATATTGGTATACGATTAAATTGTACGAAACCCAATGTAAACAAAAGACACTGCCGCGTAGATTCTAAAGTAAACATTTGGAGTTTGTAATAAATTATCTCTTATTTTTGAATTTAAAGAATGAATACACAAGTAAATTCAATTACTCATTTATTATGTTACAATGCAAATGTGCAGTAAAGCGGTTAAAACTTTCGATGTCGCTCGTAACATCTTCAATAGAGAAATTCAATCCAGAATTTGTTAATTTTACTCTTACAATAAGGTCTATAATCTCTTCCTTTGCCTGATATGGGTAAAAACCTGTCTTACAGCTAACCCGTGGAAAGGTGAAAACATAATTACTATACGTTTTTCCTATTATCCTTTTTCGATTACGTTGTAACTCCCGGGACAATTTATTTTATACGTATCCACATAACGTTTTCGTCAAGCAAATGACCAATCGCCACACTGTGCGATTAAGCAAATTTACATGTCAATGGGTGTTAAATGAGTTAACACAACGACTACTGAGTTGTTCTACGTTTGATCTGGAACAGTCGGCACTCTAGATAATAAAGTTTTTATAGGCCCATAACTGTGATATGTTAATTGATGGCTTGCGACCGAACTTGTCGTTATATTTATGGTAGGCAGTAGAATTTTACAGATATATTTTATTAATAATAACGTTATACTCATTGTACGGTATTTATATTTACTTCATTAAAGGTAAATAATAGATATATTATATTAATCACTTCGTTCATCGGTTTCATGCGCCCTTTAGGAAAAAAAGCAAAAACAACCTCTTTACTCTTTACTCATTAATGTTGGATAATTATGCCTGTGTTTTCTCTGTTTGGTGACAATAACTGTCAGGCGTAAAAACTTCTTCGGCCGGCAGGTCCTACCAGAACTTTAACAGTAAAATTATCTTTTAACTGAAATATTGTTAGTATTGTGAGTACAGTAGCGTGAGTGGCGTTCCGTGCCGTGCCTTGCTGATTTATTGCGCGCTACGCCCGCCCCGCGGCTTCTGCTGCGTAGAGTAATTCATTATAAGCATGAAACGCTCTATAAAAATTACCCGATAACACCTAAGACTGCAGCCCTTAAACATCTTTTCATTTCAAACGTGTAGAGGGATCGACATAGTGTATTGTATGGCAATGACATTATACTAAAGAACAAATAAACATCAACATTTTTCATCAACGTTTTTAAGTGTTATCATACCAGATTCTTCACAGAAGTAATGGGCGTGCCGGCTGTACAGCATTCGGTCTTTCTATTACAGAGAATGTAGATTTATCAATATATAAACTTTTTTACTCCATGGTGCTTTTCAGAAAAATAGAGGAAAAAGGTATGTTGACTCCGCCCAGCTGATTTATTGCGCACTCGGCTCGCCTGGCGGCTTCTGTTGAGAAAACACCATTAGTTCTGGATTGCCTACGATACCATATTGATTGGTGACTTGTCTATATTCTCTATATGAGTATTTAAAATACATTTACCTATTAGGTTTGGTTGATGGGGGTGGTATATATGAGTGACCGGTAGTGGCAAATTGCACTATATTATATTGTACCCGCGCTTTTTCTGCGCTTTCGGTTTGTCGATAGATATCTTTGTCTGAGGCTGACAATGGACGATGGCTTAAAGTGCCCTTCGAAGCACGGAAGCATAAGGATATAGGTACGCAATAGAAATACACTAATCGAATTGAGATACTCCATTCGTTTCCAAGTCGAATAAAAAAACTTTGATAGAAATGGTGTATGCCGTCGTGCCAACCATGTTACTAAGACTAAGTACCTACGTGTTATAGTGAAACGAAAATACTGCAGTTAGTTATTTATAGACAGACATAATAAACTATTATTCAGATTCGTACATAAGTACGAGCGCTTGCCAAAAACGGAGTAATTGTGAAATTTATAGCTGAAAATGCTGATTTATTGCGCGATAGCACCCAACGTCTAGATCATTAGGACGCTAAAACAACATTGAATAATAAAATATGGTGGATAACCGAAAAACGGAGCCAAAAGCGTTGTCGAAATATAGTACTTGGCAGTGTTAAAAGGTAAGAAGTAAATCGAAACAATTTTGTGTAGGTACGTAAATGAGCATGCAGGCAACCTGATGTTAATACTGCAAATTGCAACCCAAGGACAGCTATGTAAAACCCACTGAGCACTGAGATACTGGTAAAAGCCTTAAATAAGATGTCTCCAGTGGCATCTTCCCATCCGATTCACAAGCACTTGACACGTGGCATGACACGTGGGTGGTTGTGATTCCTCTGGCGAACTATCTAAGTTCTACTACCTATAATGGTAGAGTTATGGTCAGATCAAGTTAGATTTAAAGTAAAATATTATAAAAAATAATTTATTTTAAATTAATTAATAATATCTTGGACTGAAATTTGCTAGGCAACCCATATGCATTATATTTTTTGATATATTACATAAAAAATATGTTTAGTCCATTAACCAGCTTGGTGAAAGTCGTTTTATATAGGGATCTTCTACTAATAGCAAACTATCACTTTTCGCCGATCCTGTTAACTACAAATGACGGTATCCTTAAAAATTTATATTTTCAAGCATAGAAGTTCATTGCCCTACTTAGTAACAACTTCATAGTTGTTACAAGTTGCTACTAAGTAGTCACTACAGATTATGTCGCCAATGAATGATTATTTTCTATGAGTGGGATAGGCGGACAATAATGGGCAATTTCGGGTAATGGCCCTTCGGTGGACCGGTGTACAGCTACACGACATGTTGGTGATTATAAGCATCATTATGTTTAAGCTTTATCGATATTGATACGCAAATGATCTCGTTGTACCTGAGGCTAAGGGTACTCGTCAATCAACTTCAAGGACCTCATGAGCGACATTATTTTAAGAGTGACACCGAGTGTCTTTAATCGTATCATTAATTGTGACACGATAACAATTGTTGTATCAGCGGTTCCGTAAAGTCTTGCGCACACATTGGCGCCAAGGGTGGCTGCAACGGTGACCAACGTTGGTCCGTTAAGTTTGTTTAAGGGCCCACATGTTGGCTATTAGGTATACCAGTTGTGTACCGTCTGACGTCTGCGACAGAAATCAATGTCATTAGAATCAATTTGATAAAACCGACATGAGCTGGCCATTTACCAACAGTTACCCCAAACTTGATACCAATGCTATACGCTAGGTACACACCTTGGGCCAATGGTGTTGGAGTCCCCTTGGAGCCAACATGTGAAGCCGGGGTAGAAGGCAGAAGTTAATGTGGAAATTTATATCGCAATTTCTGTAGGCTGAACTTACCTTAAGCCTTTTACCAAAACACAAAGCTCATTCCAAATTACAATCCACGTGTACCGAGCACATCAACAATCAAACGCCGCTAGATCACCGTAATCATCCTGACATAATAATCCCAAGTTTAATAGAGCGTGTTAGGAGGCCGTTATGGGCGTAATGGCTGATAATTTTTAGTGCCCCATGCGTCATGTCTTGAGTTATTGGATCGCATAATTAAATAAGTTACGGCACTCCTTTCTTTGACCTCTGAAAAGTTGTCGTTTTCAACCGACATAATTATTTTTTCATGTTTGTTACCTCATAACTTTCGACTGGTAGAACGGATTTTGATGATTCATTTTTTATTTGAAAGCTGGTGGTTCCCGTTTGGTCCCATTTGAATTTGATTTATTTCTGACTATGGCACCCAAGAAAAAACTACATAAGTCTTAAATTTGCATTATGTGCGAGACAAATTTGAAGTCGGTTTGTTGTCGTAACGCGAGTTAGAATTATATATAGGTAGTGTTTATTTAAAGTTTCCTAGTTGTCGATGGCACCAGCACCTAACGATAGTAACTGTAGCCCACCAGGCGTACGGTCGTTTAGGAAACTTTCCAACTTAGCATTTTTATTGCCGTCTGAAGAACTCTTTAGGTGTTCAGTGAATTAATGAATTGAATTCAAATGATCGTTTGGACCCACTCCGCTGTTTGCTAGTTCTTTAAAGTTTCGGATGTCATTAGGACTTTGAACTCTCGCTAGAATGTTTGGATAGCCGTTTTACTGGGTACCTACGAAGCTACAGGGCTGATATTATTGACCTCTTAATAGTCATACCAAAAAAGAAAACACACACAATATAGTTGTACAAAAAAAATTAAATCTACTTTGCATCAGTTTATTTGTTAAGATTTTAAAAGAGTGTTGCTTCATTTAATATTTTAATTATTTTGGCCTTCAAGTAGAGAACATAATTTATAATTATAGTGAATTTACGGAGTATTAAAAAAGTCTGTGAAACTTTTCATTGAAATATATTATCAGATATTGTGATATTAATTTAACTATAGGTACCTAACCATTGTCCTGGTTGAATTTCCTTGAAAACATTTACTTATTAATATTTGTATTGTTCGCTCCTTCGAATTATTGTATACGTTAATTCGTTGTAATTATTCGCATTTACTTAATGCTTTCAAATTTCCACAAATTTCCTAAGTACTTACATCAACTTAAGTTCCATTTACCGAGAAGTAGCGATAAGTTCATCGATTTAACTCGAAGTCGTTAAGATTAGGAAAACTCCGTTTCTTGATAACTACGGTTTTAACCAGAAAATTATCGAGGTTAAGAAACTATTTTTCAGACTACAGTCGTACAATTATATTTACGACTGTACATAGCTAGACATTACAAAGAGCAAACTAGTTTAATTTATGGGCTAATTACTAAGAAACAGGCATTTCAGTATGAAAGTATAAGGGTAAAGGTATGAAAAGGCAGTTTTAAGTTATTAGCCAATTTAAATTTAAATTAAACCTGCATATGTGAGATTATAAATTAGATTAGAATTAGAGATTCTAAATTAGCAAAACGTACGATATTCAATTGTTTTTTATTCAGCTTTATCTCCCTTAGGAGATCTGCGTCGCGGAACTGAAATGGCGAAACCGCGGAACGATCCGCCCTAGCCGATCTGGTCCGCGGCTAAACTAGCAGGATGTTTTCTTTCACCATTACAGCTAATGGGATTTAATTGCTTAAAACATATATTACTTAGACAAGTTACGAGTATAGTTTAAAATATTAATCAAATCTATAAATGTAGATTCTATACAGCTTGAGTTTAATTTTGCAACAAGAAATTAATCTACACAAAATACTTACTAAATATTTATGTAACTGTAATAAATAGCGCTTTTATAATGGTTAAAACAAACTATAAAAGTTACTATTAAAAAGTGTACGTAATATTTACTGCATAAGAAAATGATAATACAGGAAAACGAACGCAAAACATTTTCCCTCCCACTTATTACGTGGCAATGACAATTTCCGGCCGCCATGTTGGCGCGCTGCCCGCGATCCCGGATATGACGAATTGATGATTTAAATCGCCCTGAGGTATGCCAAATCGATTGATTCATTGGTTTTTATGAGAAAGTAGGAATATTTTGATTTTCGTTATTCGAATTCTGTAGTAACGAGTATGTTTCGTGTAGTTTCGGGTTGTCGGGTTGTCAGGTTGTAAATAAGTAAATACTGAAGGTTAGTTATGCTGTATAATGAATTAACGAACGAACGATTAAATGATTGAACGAACGAATGTGTTATTGAACGAATGAGTGACTGATTGAATAATCGAATGAGCGAAGAATGCATTTATGTCTTTAAGTATGTGTACATATATAAATTAGATAATATAGAATACAGTTACATTCTGGCATACTTTACTGCTAGAACCAGCGCAAAAGCGTCTTACTATGTGTATGTATGTCGGACTAAATCCATCATCATTGCCAACACATAATTATTTTGTTCCACTGATGAAACAGATTTTCTGCCTGAGATGAAAGGGTTTAGGTTATGTTTGCTGGATACGGTTTGGTGTACTTCATGCTTTTCGATTAAAATTTATAAAGCGTTTTAGCATTCGAGTTTCCTTAACATATTTTTCTTTACAGTGATTTCTTACGATAAACAAGTGATAGTCAATTTATAGTACGTACATCATTAGAAAGATTAGTGTCTGCAGTGCGGGCGGAGATGACACGAGCACTGCAGTTAGACTAGGCTTTAATTTTTTTATCTTTCCCTTGTGCGTAACTGACCTTAGCGGAAACTTTTTTAATTAGCTAATCTGTATTATGAACATTGTAGGAAGGATTTGAGATGCCTCATTAAAATTGATTTTGCCATGAAAAGTTATGAAATTCTGATAGGCGTTGACATGAAAATAAGAAAAATGACTCGTGTCTTCCATAATTTTGTTGGCAAAGGTCGATATTTTACAAATTTGCGGATACTCGAAAACCGTTAAACCGAACGCAGCCATTAATCATCTGTGACACTTGTCAAAAGCGGCGCCAAATTTAAATTAAAATAAATGGGTCTGTCTATATCTTTGTCCTTGTTTATTTCAACTCAAAAATACTGATGGGTTAAAAAAACTTGGAAAAAAAGCTGAATGCATTGCGAAATGTCGGTTGTTTATCGAATTTCTGTTTGAAAGATTTATGTTTCCTGCTCGA
This sequence comes from Noctuana stator, assembly GCA_018231225.1. Classification (NCBI taxonomy): domain Eukaryota; kingdom Metazoa; phylum Arthropoda; class Insecta; order Lepidoptera; family Hesperiidae; genus Noctuana; species Noctuana stator. Next base: position 13,083 of record DWQK01000922.1, read on the forward strand.
TATGAAAGTCAGCATCTATCTCAATTGTGAAACGCATTGCATCGCCGAAAAATATTTGTAAATTGATAAACTACTGTGAAAAATATGACTATTTTTAAAAGCTTGCGTACATTCGACTCGCCCTGTTACACCGGTGTAATTAGTTTTAAAAATTATTAATGGTCCGCCTCATGTGACAATCTGGGGACAATTAATTATGTTAAAGCAAACAAAAATAAAAATGTTTTAAAAAAAATTACAAATTAGTGATAATAATTTACAAGAAATAGGTACTTATCTAAAAATCAGTAGCTGTTTTAAAATATTATGTTCAAAATTATGAAGTTAATGAATTTTACGGCAAAGCTTACGTTACGAGTAAATTTTGTTGAATTTAGAATTTTGTTGAAGCTTATTTTCGTAGGTAAAAGTTTTATTTGATTTTTACTCAGATTTCAAAATTACGTACATACGTTTAAATAAACATAAAATATTTACAGCCGTTTTTTCCAGTATCAAGCAATTGATAAGTAAAGTTCACTCATAGTACAGAATATTCGGGCATCGATTCGATACATGTCATCATCAAAATGAATTCCACAGTTCATACATCTGCGTTACAAAACAAATATGTATCTATATTGTATAGTAATATTTTTTAATCACCCTAATCTGAAGCGCGCGGCTAACGTGGCGCGACGCGATGACTGATGAGAGGTCGGCCGCCCGGACAGCTACGCACTGCACTTACACACGCAGCGGGTGAGACGCTAACGCTATGCTATGGTAATGCATTCGAGTCCTCGGGGACTTTTGTGTTTGTGGAAGGGTGAAGACAAGTATATTCTATCAGGTTGTACGATTAGAGATACCCATACGAGTCTCAAAGAAGCTAATAAAGCTACATGCAGGTCTGAGTGGTGACTGCAGTTCATAAACTGTGATTTCTTGCAATGATCTAATATAACTAATGACTAAGAGATCGATAAGACTGTTTTACTGGATCAACGTGTAGCCTAAACCGCTGATCGTAGAAACCTTAAACTGAGAGGGTGTGTTCTTTGTACGACGTAGGCATCCGATAAGAAAGAAATTTTCCGAAATTCAATCGCTAACGGGGTGAAAAACGGGGTCAAAGTTTTTATGGGACAACTTGATCCTTACTACGCGGCCTAAATACTAATATAAAGTACAATGACAAACCTACTTCACTCTATGCTTATGTGCTCCTATAAACCGCGTTCAGCCGCACAGTGCGTGACTTTCAATACTTTTTACTCTCGCCGGCAACCGAAAAGTTTCGCGCGTCGTTTTTGCAGAATTGCAACGTTTTTCATCGTTGTATCTCTACTCGCAATTAAAACTAGCCGTGACATTTGGCTCTTTTCGCAGTTTCATTTCATTTCACCCGTTTTTATTTGGAGTTATGGAATTTGCTAATTGTTCGCGTATTAAAAATGAAAGTGTGAAATGGGGGAGACGGAATGAAATATTTAAGAAGTTGTGCTGATTTTGATTTATTGTTGCTCGGGTAGACTTTGTAAAGTAAAAAGTTCCCTACAAGTACTTGTTTTTAGTAGTGTAATGAAATGAAAAGATTATCTTGTATTAGTATGGACATACGAAGATGTTTCAGATATTTAAAATGTTCACTGTAATTTAACCATAAATTTATAAACTACTAGTATATAGTGGCTTTAGATTTTAACAATGTATTTCACCAATATATATTTTTAATGATTTTGCATACCAAATGTATAAGGTAATCCTGATTAATGTAAGCTATATGTAACAACTGTAGTAACCTTGCAGCAAATTAATAAGTTGAATTAAATGACATTAATTTGTATTGTGATGTTACAAGTGAAATAATATTATATTTTACGTTACAACATTGTAAATTTTTCAAATGTTGATATCTGTAGCTCTTAGATATGAGATCATACTAATGAAGTAAGTCCATCAGTAACATTAGTCTCTTGCTGTCCTTATCGAGTCAAGTCTAGGAGTGTCATATCATAGGTTCATTAATAAATTAGTTATTATAGCATCCAATACAACACCATTTACCCTTCCAATTTTCTAAGCATTCTAAATTTAAACAACAAAATGTTCCCAACGACCGTCCTACCCAATGACATCACGAAATCATTGCTCAAAATAATTCCATCGTAACCGATTTAAAAGAGTAAATATTCCAAATATAATAATTAGTCATACCTAAAGAATCCCTACGACAGCGCCGTCCAATTAAAATAGAACACAAAACATCATTATGTCAGTCTACAGTCGATATTAATTACGGCAAATGTACCCATACTCGATTTTCGCTCCACAAAGGTTGAGGTTACTGCTTTATACTAAGCGCGTTAAGAGTATGCTGTTCTCCCCCAACATGTCGCAATATTTTTGGCTGATTTCATTTAGGCATGTTAAACAGGAAGCGCGCATAGCCCCGCTGGTAGTGTGGATCGCAAGCGATCTCAGTGTTAAGCAAATGCGGGCGCGGTCGGTACTCAGATGTGTGACCGCTGGTGGCAAATTTCATGCGCGCTTCTGTGCTTCGGAGAGCACGTTAAGCCGTCCGTCCCAGTTGTTATCGATACATAACAGTCGTTAAACCTGCTCGGAGGCCAGGCCTTTCCAGGTTGTAGGGAGATATCTGTGCTCGGCAGTGGGACATAAAATGGGTTGAAGGCACAAACTTGTCAAGGAAAAGACGTTTTACGTATCCACCTTGCACCCATTTGTGCAAACCATTACCTCCAACTGAAACTTAAGTGTGGCTACAAAGTGTATTATTAGTTTGTAGCATGAGATCGCTTACATTTCTTATCTCGCTATAGTACAAGCGTTTATATAAACGTAACTGCGCTAACACTCATACATCAAGTTGACAATTTTTCTAAGAGGCTTCTTAACAAATTTTAAACCTTATGCGTTTAGATATAAAACTTTTACTAACACAAAGACAATTTTGTGGGTAGACAAATGTTTGACTTCAGATGGAAATTAGTAATGGCTTGTGATGTAACACATTGTGAGTATAGAAATAAATAGGTGACGTGACAATGTAGAGAATATGGGATATTTTAATGGACTCGAGTAGAGATATTAGTCACTTTTACGTGACTTAACTCTTTTTAATGAGGGGAGAACGAATGATGCACTTACTGAAGTAGATTTGGATTTAAACCGGTGACTATTATTACTTGACCCGTTGAAATAGGTACTGTGATTTCTTTTCCGACTTACTGGCGTTGTGGTGTTGGAAAAAACATGACTTGATATACGACACTTGATTTTAAAGGAGTACCGAGAGTTTTTTTCCACAGGCTTTTTCTCTCGGCCTACTTTAGCCAAAAGGGTATCTAAAGCCGATGTACCGTATTATTTAACGTTCGTCCACTATTATACATGGACTCGGTGGACTTTACTTAATGCACCTGGGTTAGTTCACCTAGCTGCATTAAGTATACTAATAGTAAACTCATACCTTACGATGAATAAACCTTTTTTGATTTTGGCTCTAGTATCTTCTCAATGCGCGTTAGCTGTTCCTTTAATAAACAACATTAGAACTGCGACAACTGCAAAACATGTTCTCACGTTGGTACCACAACCTCCACGGTTATTCAGCACGGTTCAAGTGCACACGTCAGAGCACAAGCATCTGACGTTAGCGTTAATTCTCCGCTTAATATTTCATTTGCAGCATACTTCGCGCCGCTTCCGCAGCAATTATAGTAATAAAATTTTGTGTACAGTCGCCGACGAAAATTGCGAATGTTTTTGTTAGTAGAGCATGTCGTGACAGGTACAAAGGTGATTAATTATTTAAAATAATGTATAATCGAGACGTTTTTACTGACTTTCCGATATTTCTCTAAGACAAAACAATTACTTCCTTCCGTGTAGCGTAAAATGACCAAATATTGTTATACGAGGAACTTATTGTTGTAGATACTAGCCTTATCTACCTATCCAATCTCAAATTATACGTATGTACGTATTACTTGAGATTGAAGTCATATAAGAGACATTTAATGTCCTCGGCTAACAATCATACCGTTCTGTCCTAAAGTTTAGTCTGCTGTGGCTTCAGAGTTTTAGTATGTCGGTGGTACCTAACCGGTAGCACTAAGTCTGTTTGTTGTGCCACGAAGGAGTGTTAACATATTTTTGTTGTTAACTGTACTTACGGCCGAGCGAAATAATCCATTTATATTATTAATTCAACAGTTTCCATGTGCCTCTGGGGGGTAATTCGTAGAATTAAGAGCGTTGGCCGATGTGCAGTAAAATTCTGTTTTATGGATGGATTAAAGAAATTCTGCTGAATGATTAAAAAATTCAAAAGGGGTTGATGGAACGGTTATTATTAGAGTCACTGAAAATTGTACCTGTGCATGGAAGCTTTTTGAAGTTGCTTTTCGTTTGGAGCCAGCTTAATGCTTGGTAGTACTGATTAATTTGAAGCCGATTAATAGCCGCTTTAAAAGTTATATTTTAATTGAAACTTTTATTACTTGAAATAAAAGAAATATTCACAAAAAAACCAATGAAAATGGACGTAGGTAAGTGTTTAACTTAAATGCAATCAACGGCTTAACGTGTCCTCCGGAAGATAGAAACGCGCATGAAATT
>DWQK01000923.1:0-17707 GCA_018231225.1 Noctuana stator
ATTAGTAGTATTAAATATGTAAGTGTTTTTTGGGAATTTGATCGCCATATAAGCCTATGCTCACGACTTGTCCGCGTATACTTCAAAAACGGGTCTAGAGAGAGATAAATAAAATTAACTGTTAAGATTTTAATAGTTTTCACTGTGTAAATAATTATTTAATATCAGTTACAGTTTGTGGACAATCGTGAACTATTACGATCGATTGGCACCATTACCATTGAGAAGCCAGTGATAGTTAATTAGAAGGCTATTGATAAAAAATCCTTTTCTTTTCCATTTTAGTATACATAATAATATCTAGTTTTCCTAGTCTATTTTTCCTAGTCACTCAGAGACTACTTCCATTCTATTTTAGTCATAAGCTCGCGTAGTATCAGTAAAAATTGAACACGATAGATTCATATATCTTAACCCGCAAGCACTGCCACAGCAGAAGATAGAATAATTGTATTCGCTAGATTTATGAGCAATACAAATATCCGGTTCGCTTCAACATTTACGTTCACCCACATATTCAGAAAAATACTTTCTACGTAACTCTGCCGTTCAGCTAGAACGTAAATCTAATGTTATCTCAAGGTGCTTTTACTTATCTAGTATGTAAAAATGTATTTGTTAGCAAAGCTTTATAAGTTAGCGTAACATGTAAGAAATTTTTAGGCCGATAATGTTAGTGGATAAAAAATGTGAAACTCTGAAAGAATACTTGTAGAGCTTTAAATTTCCAGAGTTTTTCGGTTTTTGTCAAAAACGTCTACATTAAATTCTAAATACTTCCAAATGAATGGAGCTTGCGATATTGTTAATAACCTTTCTTGTACGCATAGGTTAATCCAGGCTTCTACGAGGGTACCTACCTACTATCTTATGTTAAAGCGGATTTCATTGAGGAACTTAAATTATAAATTAATTCCTAAAAGGAACTTTAAAACCAATAAATATACGTTGAACGTTAAATGATTTATGAGATGTATATCTTTGAATTTACTGAAATTGAAGTTTCCTCCCAATATTTTTTGATACACTATTCTAAAATCAACGACCAAACATTATAATCTGTGTCTGCGTTTTGATCTGACATCGCTACCTACGCAACATTCTTTCGTAGCTAATGATATGCTCATTTTATTCTTTTCTTTGTACAATATTTACAAAATTGACGTAAACAATTTTGGCGTATCGTTTGACGCACAGAGCAATGTAGCATGTAAGTTTGGATATACCTACTTAACTATTCATCTCTCACGTATTCTTAAACATGGTAAATATAAGAGTTGTATTGTTTAACAACCGAGTAACAGTCATTGAGTTAATAGTATCGCTATAAAAGATGTAGGTACCAACATTGTTTTAATGAGTAAAACAACGAGCAGATTCGTGTTGTTCGTGATTTTCCTTACGTGATTTATTTGGTATTATTTTCTCTTCAAGAATGCTAATTGCTTCATTTGTAACTCTATATTTTACGTTTAAAGAAAACTAAGATTACCATCGGCAGATGTTAGAAATCATTTTCATTCAAGACGTCTTTTGAGAGGGGCAGGTCTTTGTCCAATATGTCCAACGACCTGATATAATTCAAAAGGAAGAAAGACACAAAAAGAAAGTGAGCTAAGTAATGTTCTACATATTATAAAGAGAGAACCCAAATTTGGAACAGAAAATTGTTTATCGTGAGTTAAGCCGTTTTTATAAAAATAGCCGTTCTAATAAAAATAGATATGAAGGTACTCCATGAAATTGAATTACGTGTTCATACTAGACACCACATAAACACATTATGGACACAGTGGTTGAGTACGAAATTACAGATACGTGTTGCATTAGTTAGATTGATATTTATAGACGTAGACCAAACCTATTTGTACACCCACGGAAATAAAAAAGCCAATTTATTTGGCACAAGATCCCGTGCCTGTGTAATGAAATGAAACGGAAACAAGATCACTCAATTTAGAGTAGGTACTCACCTTACGATCTTTGTAACAGCTTACCCGTTTTGGATTGGAATAATTTGCATCATTTTATTAGGTATTTCAAAACATTAAAAGCTATGATTTGTATCTACATAATATACATATGTTGTATCAACAATATAGTGATTACTATGTTTATCAACCAAAATAAAATCCTTAAAAAAGCATACAAATAAACATATAGCCAACTACGAGTAGCAAACCCGACATATTGTTATGTTCTACCGGGTCCTTCAGAAAGTACTTTACAGAAATGTCCTTCGTAAAAGTCGAAATCGTCAATGTATGACCCGTAAACGACTTTTAAGCTTATTTAAGCTGTGATGTGATCAGGTACGAGTATTGAAATAAAGTGAAAAAAAAAAGTTGAAAACAAAATTAAAAATTAATAGCATATCCTAAAATAAATTCTTGAAGACAATAGTAAATTGTTTTTTACTTTTGGGATTGAAATCGGCTTTCAATTTTTCTTCAAAAAATTTATAGAGTAAAAATTTCACGAAAAAGGCGCTGGTATTTTTTAATACAGCAACACTCAAATGGATTTAAACGTAATTCCAAACAACTAGGGAATCTAGAAGTACTCATATAATGGTAAACCATTAGGTATTATTTTCCCCTACGGATAATCATTTCACTTCTTACAGATTTTATTTTTGTTTTCCTTTCTTCCTTTTTTACATTCAGTAATTTTCACGTCCCAAAAGCCTGCCTTCAGGTAATATTGCTACCTGACAAATGGCGCACAACATTCAACTTAATTGCGATATGTAACACTCGAGTCAACATGACGAAAGCGACGAAAGTGAGACTGGGTTCTAAATAAATTTAAATACCCCATAAATGTGAAAGGAGAGCTATAAGTACGTAAGTACTTAATACATAAGCCTGCCTCAACAGACGAACAGTTTCATATTATTTGATTAGCTGGCACTGCTGGCAGCCACCCACGTACTGGATACTTTTAATATTACAGAAGTTCCATCGTTCTACTTCCAATAAAAATGTACCTCTACACGATTATATGATCATAAACTAACTGAGCTATGAGAAGCATCATTATTAATATGAGATTATAGTTCTCTCAATACAATGTTGTAAATTGTTAGGTATAAGTAATTTACTAAGTCATGTTTTTATTCATTGCAGCCGATTCAATAGAACCGTAATAGGTTTGTTTACATAGTAGATATTATGCAATAACACGCTAGGAAAGGATTTGTTTATGTTCCTTATAGAAGCCATATTATTATTATTTCCGGAAGTTTTCGAAACTAAAGGCAGATTACGCAAAGGGCGGAGATGTTTTAGGGTCAACAGATCGGTAAAGCATGGAAATATCAATTGAGATAAAATGACTGTTGAATTCTAATGTTATTTCTGTTGAGTGTGTGTGTGAGGTAGAAGCAGATTTTTTTAACAGATTACAGATAACAGAACTATTTTTATTAACAACTTAAAAAATTATAATTTAAAGAAAATTAAATTGTAAATGAACCTATTGTATGTATTGATTTACATTGTATATTCACCAGAGTATGTATTGTATTGTATATAATGTGTATGTATTCAATAGAGTTTAATATCCAATTTATAATATTGGTTGATCTTAGTAGAGTTATAGTTATACTCGTATAAATCGTATTCAGGCTAATATTTAAATTTAAAAAATGGAAAAGTTTGTCTTTCGTACAGGAGAATTTTGTACTCCTACAGGTTTGAAACCAGCTGTTATTGCATTTCATTGATTTCCCATGATACCTGGACGGATCAGATACCGTGTTAGTTTGAATAGTAAGTAGATATATCAGGTTACTGCATATAGAACGATATGTTTAACTGTATACTACATACATTATGTCACTTTAAAACGGCAGAAAACTCAAGAGGAATTAAAATGCTAATTAACTTAAATGTAAATGTCTAGCAAAACACAGCGCTCATTGAAAGTTTAATAGAAAAATGGTCAGTGAATGGAGTCTTAAAACAAAACATGCTTTATATCAGATACTAGCTGTGTCACGCGGTTTCACCCGCTTTAAGAATAGTAACGAAATGCTTGATAGCCTATAACCTTCCTCATGAATGTAGCTATCATATAGAAAAAGGATTTTTCAAATCGGTCCAGTAGTTTCGAAGCCCATTCATTACAAACAAACAAGCAATCAAATCTTTCCTCTTTATAATATTAGTATAGATAAGACGAAGAAAATCACTTACATCACATAATATCATCATCCATCTAGATGACGGATGATATTAAATATAAATGAAAATGACATGAACATAGTACATTATACAACAAAAGATAAAATACGGAGCTCGCTTCATAACTTGACACACAGTATGTGAGGAACGCAGGAATCGTGACTCGTGATGCTAGTAAGTAAAATGAAATAAGGTTAAATATTTACCATCTATACCTATCATTATTTATTGTGATAGGGTCATGCATAAAAGATATTTCAAAGAGCCTGCTATGTGTACTTCTTAACTGAAGAAGTGAAATTAAAGGTTTTTTTTTAGTGACAATTTCCGTAGGATTGTTAGACGACTTTTGGTAGGGGAAAATCTGGTTGGCGTCAGTAACATGCTATGTCTATAAGTAGCTATAGTATGTTAACAGTTTTTTCATAATTCCAAAACTAAATTTTAATTTTTCGTATTACAATCAGTTTGAAAATTCAAAATACAGATTTCAGTTTTCACTTCTGTTGGCAGTCCTCGTGACTGACTGCCTTTGGTTTTTTTTTTCTTCATGATTTATATTTCGCTTGCAAAGAAAAACATAAACTAAGCGGTGTTTAAATGTGTTTTACAACGATTGGGTAATAAAATTAAAATTTGGCCGTAGTTACTTCACTACAAAATAGTTATTTATGTTTATAACTTTAAATTTTTTATAATAATATACGAAATATTATTAGTCAATCGATTAAGATATCGTTAAATATATCTTCTATTATTGAATGTACAGCCTAGAGATTGAGAATTTTGATTGTATAATTGTTTGGTTGTACTCACTGAAAATAACAAGGACTCCTTAAGCTGAAAAATAATGGACTGTCTTTACCTAAAAGCGACTGAATGCATTATTTATTATCACAACAACTGAATAAAAATGAAACAATCAAGCATGACTTGTATTTCTAAAAAGCAACCGCTATTTTATGAAACAACAATAGGAAAGCTTTAGAATATTTCCATTCATTAGTCTAACGTGTCTTGTAAAACAGATTTATTACTTGCATTCTTTCGGCAAAAAATTTACTCTCCGTAAAGAAATTACAAAGCGCAATGGATAAACTTTATTAGTACGATTAAGTATAATGTGATTCTTATTTAATTCTTTCCCTTTTCATGTGTTACATAGTTATAAGCTTATAATAAACAAACCTATTATTTTAAGGGCCCCATCTCACTACCTGAAGCAAATTTGAATCTTGTACAAAATGAATTTTTTGTATTTAATATTACGTGTGTTTGTATTTTTTTATTCCTTATGAGTGGAAAACTCGTAGAAATATACTCGAAACTGTTTTAGCAATAACGCCACCACCATCATTCGCTTTTTTGTAATTGACTTGCTAACTTATAGTTTGGATATTCATTTTGACAGTTCATAAAAATATCTCAATTAATTAATCTATATAGTAGGTAGTACGATCCCGTTTTGTTTTCTGCTTAACCGTAGACGTGCAAAGAAAGCACTAAGCAATTGTTCTGCTTCTCATAAGATTTCTTATTTGTCATTTGGTATATTCAAGATTAATTTAAATAAAATTATTTAATTATTAAATATCTACGTAGAATCTACTAAATTTCCGTGCTCGTTTATAACTCTATGATTTAAATTAAAACTTGTGTGCAAGATCAAAAAGTAGACCGATTATTCTGTAATGACGCAGTAGAAGCAACAGTAACACTAAAATTATATAGGTACCTACTTATAGACAAGATCAGGATATCTTAGTCAAAGCGATTGAAACAGAAAAGATTTTCTTTACATAAATATTATTAGATCAAAGCGAGGTAGCGGTGAAGCAGGTGTAGTAGCAGTGTATAAGATGTGTGCCTCTGAATTATTTACTGCTACTGCTAGGAAGGCACTCACAACGCCATTATAATGTAATTGCTTACAATAAAACTTTATAGACAATACCAAATATTTTTACCATTATGATAAAATGTATTTATGAGTATTTTTGCGTCTGACATAAATTGGTTTCTGGGTATGGATTCGGCCATTTTTATGAAATACGCCTGCTACAAACGTGCCAGTTTTTCTCTTCAGGTAATAGTTGGAAACATGACGTACTCATAAGTTTCTCAAACAAAATAGCTATAATAAACTCGATGATTACGATCCGATTTTTATAGGTTTAAAATGTTTTTATGGTTTACATCTATTTGTGATACAGATTTGGATTGAATTAAATGTCTTGAATCTCTTAATTAATATTTTATTTCTTTGTATAACCCACTTCAACTATCTCCCATGACGTCCTTCCACACTCCGTAGTTTTATGTTTTATCGCTTGCTATTTCCCTCTTTCGTTTCCCGCACAACAGTTTTTCATGCATAATTTTACAAATTCCATTACAATTTATAACGGAAAGGATGACTTGTTCAAGTACAAGATTCAAATTAGTAAACAACATAAATTATGATTTCATTTATAAATCTGATGTGCGAGAACAACAAAGTCCTGAAGGGATTACTAGTTCTGGTTTCATCATAAATTATTCGAGCTTCGCATTTTCAAGAGGGGTTAGAGTTTAGACAATCTCTAGATTTAAATCCAAATATTTATCGAACATATAATTTCTGTTGAGTTGGCATGGACTTATTCTACAACTGCCTAGTCACTAATATTTGGTTTTACGAACTTTAATTCCTAGAGAAATAGGTAGTTTGTTTTATTTTTCGCTCTCGGAGGCTTTAAAATAGGCTAAATAGTCACAATTTAGAAAATTCTTCAAGAGACATATTTTTCATAGCATACTAAACGATTTGGTGGAGGTGCCAACCTATTGAAAGTTTTATGATCAAGAAACTTACAGAACAAATGCAGTGAGATGAAAATAAATTTACTTTTGCGAGGTCATTTAAATCGGTGTGCCTACTGAATCTGTAGTACCTGTAGGTACAGTAAATACTAGTATTTATTTATTAGTAATTTACTTATATTTGCGCGCCCACATTGAATAAATTTGTTTTTTTTTTTCAGTATTAATACCTATAATATGTGTATGATTCTTTAATAGGCGGAGGGGGGAGGATAAGGTATTTTATTCTTTAAGCCTATAAAGTATATCAAGACTATAAACAATATATAATTATGTTAAAAATTATTAAAACATAAATTACTAAGTATTGTGTAATCGATTAATATGCGTACCTAAGTCAAATAAGAAAGAAGGGAGGTAAGAATAAGAAAACAGTATAAATAATACGAACATATTTAATTATCGTTTTCACATAAGTACGGATTTTTTTTCTGTTGTTTTACAAAACATCTCACATCAACTACTCTATATAATAACATCAATAACATTCACAATCTAACTCGTTTCACTATAAGTCTCATTTGGAGTCTATATGTACAAACAGTGCTTACTAACACACAGTAGATAAATTAACATATTCTAATACGAAGAGAAATGCAGAAAGATTTTAAGTACATATCCACATATAATCCACATTAATATATGAAAGAGACGTCTGAGATGTTCATACGGATATGAAGTACAGTATTAGAATTAGTATTAAGTACATTTATAATATACAATATGTGTTTTTATACCTACCTATAAGATTAGTAAAACACAGTTTTTATTAATAACGGTCGAACTTTAACTCCTGGGCTATCGCTTCTTAAATATACCTACTTATTATAACAATGAAATGTCTACATAATAATTTTATGAGAATTCTTGGATTCTACCTATAGAATCCAAGAATTCTAACATAACATGCAACACCTATTTTTACAAATATATTTCACACAAACTCACACATCCGTGGACCGAAACAAGCTTTGTTATTGGTTTCCATCGTTTGTATTTCTTATAAAACAGTTATCATAAATACATATTATTATAATCATCAGTGAAAAGACACAATTCCTCGTTTGATACTTGATTCTTGACTGATTTACTTTCCTACAAATAATAATGGCACACCAAGGCATTTTAAGCAATTCTTAGCGCAATCTGTTCGTCAATACTATCTAACGAAGACTACAAGCGGTCAATAAGCCGCTAGATTTTAGTATTATGACCGTGGTAGAGGCCCGCTTTTACCGCGTATAGCGGCTACTTAGTAGGTACCTACATCGTGTCATCTATAATAACTTATGACTTTTACTAATAAAATAGAAACCTAACCGTGATAATACCATGAAATCTTTACATATATTATATTCACGATAGAAATCGGTTATACTCGTAGCTCAGTGCTTATGTGGAAAACCCTTAACAAGCAATCAAATTCTCTTCCCCATTTCTAGATCCAATTTCGAATTTCTCAACGGCCCTCGTTATGAGAAATGCAATCACAGGCTTAGTTAACAGTTACAGAGAAACTAATAGGCATCATACTATGTAGATACGTATTTTGTTTCGGAGGCGATCCAATATGTGAGGGCACTGAGAACCCTTGTGCAATATGTCACTATTATTAGGATAGGTATAAAAAATATTGACAATAAATTAAATTCTATATAAAATCATCATTATAGCACATAATAATAATAATTATTTATTCCATCTCTTCCATAAATAAATATAATGTTTGTTCAATGTTGTATTTATATCGAATAATGTATAATATACCTTAAGGGTAGTGTACCATTCTTTGCCAAGACCACTCTTCCATACCATATTTTGATTAATTGAAAACATCATTTTGTTAAAAAAAAATATTCAGTTCAAAAGTTTACATATACATCTAACGGCTATATTCATATCAATAAAATACCTACTAACATTTTAAAAAAGTTATGCTGCAGTGTTAAAACTATCGTTGCCTAACCTTGAGTTCATAAACAAATTACGCACTCCGTTGAACAACTCTCTGAAATAGACTCAGCTATTCAAAAATATTTTACAAACCAAAATAATACGTAAAGACAGAAGAGAAGTTATGAATGTGAGCTCGCAAGTAGCTCGTTCCCTTGAGCCAGACGGAACGGATAGTTATATAGGTACCTACTTAGTAGATAATTTTATACCTCATAACACAATTATAACTTAAAATAATTACAATTACTACAATAGAATAATTTAGCTAGTATACATCTAATAGCATATTGATATAAACCTTAATACCTACATTACTGACGAGTATTGAATACAATTTAGGTAGGTACATACAATTTATTTTCACGGATAATTAAAAAATGTACAAAGAATCAAAATTAAGTAAAGTGAAACACAATTCATAATTGTTTGGATAATTCACAAATGTTTCTACATTTCGCAGATCAACCAATAATCATTTATTAATTGATTTTATTTCATTCATCCGCTAATTCAATATATTCTTAATATATAAGAATTATAACAAAATAGATAAATAATTAATATTTAACAAATAGATGATGAGATCAGACACAACGAAAAAAATTCTTTACAGATTATTAAATTAAGATTAAAAAACTAATATAACAAAACAACACACTATCCAAATACAGTGAATATTATTTATGTAGTACCTATATAAACTTAAAAATCATTCATTCATTTATTAATTGAGATAGGTATAAAGTAATTTTTCTTAGGTTTTATTTACGTGCTTTATAAGTCCAAGACTTGAAAATAAAATAAGAGTCAAATGAGTGGCGGTTAAGTTTAACTCGAGATTGCCTCATAAATCTCGTAAACAAGTTGGAGTTTGTCTAGACCAGAGCTTCGCAGACTGACGGTAGGGCGACGGCGAGATAAAATACGTATTAGAGTAAATTAAATTACTAAATCCAAGTTCTGTTATCTGGTATCCAGTTAAATAAACTAGATACCAATAACGTTAAAGTTATTACGACTTGAAGTGGAAGGTGACGTGTTAAATTAGCTTGCAGCTGACGATATACCATCATTAGATAAAAATTAATGTCTGTTTTGTTTTGCTCTACGGAAATCTCATCTCCCCAACTGCAACACAACACATTACACAAATTTGCTTCACGGCGAGTTATGAAGGCGGCTGCGGTGTTCACTACCATCTAAGTACAAAGTTTACTAACTTTAGATTTACGGCCGAACATACAGTTCTCCTAGTCGGCGCCACTCCATCAGATCCTTTACTCTCAGAATCTAATTAGAATTTTCACTGCCCCATCAGTCTATCTCATCAGGACAAATATAATCGTATTCCGTATCCTGCACAAATTGCCAATAATTTGTATTCGTAATAGCAATGCCTCGCTTTAATGTACGAGTATACCGGAAAAGGCTATATATCTACAGTATACAAGTATAGAATGATTTTATTTTTTTCCAGGCCTTAATAGATTTTATTGTGGCTGACCTCCATAGCTTGGTTTCTTAGTCAATAATTAATTTCATCATCTAAGTGCGTGCAAAAGTTACTTACCTGGACTACAAAAGGCCCATTTCCATGTAAATACTCGTGCATCGAAGTAAACGTGCTTTGAAGAATTATGTACATTCACAACTCAACTAATAACTGTACCTAATTAGCGTTATTAGCACACATTCCAACCATACAGTTCCCAGGAATAAAACAATAGTAAATTATTGCTTTCGAAACCTTTGTTATAAAGAAACAGATTAGAGAAGGTTAACAATGTTTCTTAGAGTTACTTAGTTGACACTTGAGTGCTAAGAAATTGTTATAATTATATCTATTCATATATCCATACATATGTTAAAACAGTTCTGTTCTGAGACTACAAGAACTATTAAAGTAACGTGCGCAAAAGCATTACCCTTACTAGGTTAGGTCCCGTGGGTGGAGTAGGTCGCGTACTCCACGAGAACATAGGTTCAATAAATTAAGCCACTGGAAATCGAATAGGAAATCGCCAAAAATAAACGGGGAATCACCGTCGACACTACGTCTTGCTACGTCGTTTCAAGAGCATTCTGAAAAAGCATGACATTTATCAGACACAAGAGTTAATTTTATTTCTACCGAAATAAGTTTGTTTAAAAACGTTTTGGCTTCTCTCTTTCAATGCAATAACTTGGTCATGGTCTCAGTTTTAGTTCCCTCGAATAATAAACTAAAAGGAGAAGAATTAAAAAAGGAGGCCTTGTTCTAGTTACAGTACACATAGGTACGTGCGATAGTTGGGATATTCATTCTATCTATTTGATCAAAATCGATTTTTCTGTCGTTTCAAATGAAGAATGGAGGAAAAATTGAAATGGCGTCCCCATTAGGAAAAATAACGAGTATGTCCACATTGACGGGCCATCGCGTTCAACGTGCACTTGACCGACTTATTTATTGTGATATGGAAGATACTTTGAAGTGTCAACGACTAAAACTCAAGTGCCAGCTACTCGTACAGAAACTTTGAAGGTTTCTACATAATATACAAATTTTTTGGCGCAAATTATAACGAAGATAAAACAATGTATTCGTAAGAAATCATCTTTAGAGTACTTTGTTAAATTAGATATAATCTAAACCTGATGGACGGGACGACGTTTGTTATCAAGAAGAAGGCTATGTCTAAAGACAGTCTGTTTTATACCTAGAGCTATTGAATGTTCATTCTTGTTAACCGCTTTTCATAATACGAGCACAATGGCAATATTTAAGCAACAGGGAACAATAAGTACCTAGTAAATAGTCAATACGCAAAATTATTCATTGTTCATGAATTTAATTTATTAAAGGCAGGCCTATTTAAGAAATATGTTTTATCCTGTAATGCCTTATTGTTCAGCAGTTTTAATGTATGTTTTCTTTATTAGCAGTTTCTTGAATAAAATTGTTTCTATTCTAATTCGTAATTACACATTCAGTAAATTAATAAAAATTGTAATCAAACGTAAAAATAATTTTCTTTTTGTTACTATATACCTAACTATGTACTATTATGACTATCCTACGTAACCTATAAGACTTTAATGAAATAAAAACAAAAGCAGACGAACCACCTAAAATGTGGAACTACTATCGGTTTTACAAAAGATATAGCAAACTCCCATAATATATAAAGCATTAAATATAGACATTATAATTATATAACAATAAACATTATTTTAGAAAAACAAAATTTGTATGTAGTACCTATTTTTATTTAGTTATTATTACGAATTACGCGTCAAACTTTTACATGTTAGATATATATCATAAACTATTATTAAATGAGAATTCGCTAACTTTAACTGAAAGCGCAAGTGGTGAACGCGTCTCGTAAAACACTCGTAAAAGCGGGCACGGTCATACTCGTATATTAACTCGCATATTGTCATTATATAAATAATACAATAATAATTTTATTACGCCACAAAATACTTTATATTATTGCATTTGGAGAGTGAAAGATAAAAGATAAGTACTTGAGGAAGTTGTTAATTCTGAGTTAATTTAAGATTTAAGAGAGACGAAATTATATTTGAGTGTAACAAACATCTATTAAATCAGTGACGTATTTACCCAAGGAAAGGGGAGCCAAAGCGCCAAAGCGCAAAATTGCGTTGGGTACAATTTAGTAACTTTTTTAATGTATCCGCAAAATGGGGCGGAAATATTTCAATATGCTTATTATTTAATTGTAATGTAGAAAAAATAATGTAATCTTCATTTCACATTTTATCAATTGCCTGCGACAAAATATCGGCATCGTACAAAATTCTATTTTCCTTTTCGAATTAACAAAACTCGTAATGCTTACCACTCTTCAGCGCAATTACAAATAGCCAGGATATTCCGTTAACATTCCTCGCAAAGCTACTAACGCGTCTATAAATACCATTCAGCTAAGTAACTCGATACTACTTACGATATTAATTAGATTCCTTAGTACGTAACCGTATAAGTAAGCACCATTATTAAGTTTCCCAATAGATTACAACTAATTAATTACAGTATGTACCTATACATTCGGATCGTCAATATGAAGTTATTTCCGTTTACGATACTTTTAGATTCCTTGAATACCTCAGTTTAATTCACAATTGACAGCTAATTAAAACATTCTGCACAGTGACTATTTTTTTTAATAAGTCTATCTTTACGTGAAACATATTTAGTGTTTATTGAAGCTATTGAGCTTCAATAAACACTGGATGTCATGCATTCAGTGTGAACAAGTTATTAAGAGATTTGAGATATCACAAAAACATCCAATAACCCCAAATTGTACAGCATGGTTAGAACAGAATACTTTTATCTAGTAAAAAGAGAGCCACCAGAGACACATATCAAAAAGTACAGATCTGAAAGATCACAAATATTCGGACCTAAAGTTCACAAACGTTTCACACTTTCAAAGGTTCGCGGTGGTAGTGACCGCGATACGGTTTTGCTACGTCATGACAGAAGTGGTGGTGAGCGGCTCGCTGTCGTGCCGAGCAGGAAGTGGTAGCATCTTCCGCGCCAGTCGCGTGAACGTCGATCGGAACTGACGGCTCATGCTGCAGTACAACACGAAGTTCACCGCGGAACCCACCAACGCCATCAGATCCATCACCTCACCTGCCAACAATAGTTGAATTTGAAAATTGTATTGTACTTGTCTGATTACGCTAATATTCCTTACTATATCTAAATAACTTGTCAAAGGATCCCAAATCAACCTTTGTCTACATCATAAAGAGAATTTCTGTACAAAAGTTGCATATTCTGAGGAAAAACTTTAGCTTTTAAGGTGCTAAGGTTTGGAATGGATGTTGGTGAGTTAATCAGTGAGCATAATTATAGACTACACGAGTACAAATATGTGAATAATATTTGCTGCAAAAATGCAATACTTTGATACAAAACTTGGATGAATTTTTGCTCGAGGTCAACGTAAAACGAACCGCTACGAATTGCATAATACATATAACTAATACCTACGTGAAAACATGTTTTCGGCGTAAAGCTGTAAGTAATCGAGTTAGGGAGTGAACTCGGTAAATTTTTATTAAATTTACGCTCGGAAGCTGGAGCGAATTGCATCCTTCTATACCAACAGCATAATTAAGTTTTCATAACAATTATTTTTGCTGTTTAAAATTCAATCACGCTTTAGATATTTGTGAGAAACTGAGTAGCAAAGAACAATGGAGTCCAACCAATCCACAAATAATTTACAAATTAAACTTGGCCACGATTTAACAAATTTAATTTTAGATAACAAGTTCTACAAGATATTCTTCAGAGATATTGGCCATTTTACTCGTACAATGAATAGAATAATATATAACCATAATGTTTAATTAAAAATATTGAACTTTGTAAGTCAATATCATCACCCAAGTTAGCAACAAAACGTTTATTACAGTAAATAAATATTAAAAAAATTGTGTAGGTAGTTAACACGGTATAACATACACCATTTATATATATTTTTATATATATATATTTTACATATATATTTTTCGTTCGCTCGAATTTAACTAGGTAACAAACTATTTACGAAAGGAAATAATTTATTTCTGTTTTATCAGCTTTTATTTTACTTCCAGTGTTAGTATGTATGGTTAGATCTAATCTTGAAAGCTGAATACCACTTACTGGCGTTCGATTGCGCTCAAAACTATACATACTTGTTTATTTTCGGTGTCAATGCATAGGTCTAATCCGTCGACTATTGACTTATTAGAAGCGTAAAGGAGCATTGAGTGTATATGTTTGTGCGGGTGCGTTGTACATTCTATTCACTGATATATGTATAAAACTTTCCGTGCTGCCCTTTCTCTGCTATATGTGTTGCAGTGATCAGTTAGAATAAAGTGCTCTGCATACTCGTTTTCTATTTCTGTATTATGAAAAAAAAAACGAGTTCTTTGCAATCTGTTCAAACAGTAGCTAGTGGCTGCTTTAGGTCACGAGGCGATTCATAAAATGAGTGTAGGCGTAAACCGACGTAGTGGTGTGACGTACTCGTATATAATCAAAGTTGTCTAACTTTGCTACCTCGGAATACTTGAATAATATTACTGCTTTGATTTAAGTTTTTCATGAAAAACCTTTATTTTTGCGTTATTTTAAACACGTTCTTTATGTTCCTGTAACGCCTTCGCAAAAATATTTATGTAGGTACGTAATCGTTACGTTAAATAAATGCAGAATTGAAAGAATATCTTCCTTATAGATAAAGTGACACATTAAAGAAAATATAAAACGAGAGACTAAGGCATTAATCTAATGAAATTTCTTTAAATTTTACGTTAACATTATGTGTAGTGTATTGATGTATGTTTATATACCTACGAATGTTATTGTTTATTCTTACGAATATTGTTGCGAAGTGTATTTGTTATATTAAAATGTTTAGAAGTATCAAATGTTCATAATCGCAAATATAGGTAGACTAGGCCCTTGGCCTTTACTATGCTCCTGTAGGTTTTCAACGGTTTATAAAAACGTTGTGGCCCATTTTGCGAAAGACTAATGAATATCCAGATCCTGGTCATGCCGGCCTTAACATATTGTACCTATACAGCTACTCGTATGTTAAGGGACATATGAGTATCAATTATACTGAGCCGAAAGCTGTCATATCACGTCAAAGGAGGACCGCTAGATGACATAACAGGATACAGTGCGAAGTTGCATGATAAATCGTTTACGATGTTATTTGTCATCCTGTCCTATTGACACAATAGAGTCCCTACAGTTGACAGGTCCCTTACTCCTTTACGAACACCGGACAGCTCTAAATAAGTAAATATTAAAGTCCGGTTATTAAGGTTTCGTGTTTTTCGAATTTGAAACTTAAAAAGATTAAAAATACATCTATCTCTGTCTAGACAGTTGACGTTAAAAGCGTGACATGAAATCCACTGGAAACCACCAAGCGAAACCATGAAACCAAAACACAGAAAAATGTTAATAAAACGTAAACTTTATGAATCTAAAATGTGGGCCAGGTACCAACTAATATTTTCTGATAAATGAATGTGAATCGGGCATCCTATAACTTATAACCCCATAAGAGTTGTCGTTTTCTTCCCGTCTTCCTGTTTTTCCAAAATAAGATTAATTCTTCAGGAAAATGCTGTAACATTTTTGTTTAATTATTTCTCATTTCTCGTGTATAAATATGTAAATTATTCATGTGTCCAAACCAGCTTATCAAAACCGTTCACTGAAATCTAAATATTATGTCTACTGAAATACTGCTCGTTACTATGAAAAGCTGTTTTATTTACACGAAATGAACCACCGCGACTTAAAATAACATCTAACATTTTTGCGTTTCAGTCTTAGACCACAGTGACAGTGTTTTTGAACACTTTTTTCATTAAATAATGACATAATAAAGGCTTCATTGAACCACGCGACTAAACACCGAACGCGACTTTACACTTTTAAGTCTTACGTGACGATTTCAATACAATTCAACTGCAAGTCGCGTTAAGAAATTTCGTTAAACCATTAAAACAAATAACTATCTTTCTACAAACCTTGTAGACGGCCTATGCAAACAGTCCCTACTTCAAAATTAATGATCGGAAAGAAATATTAACTTTGTAAAGGTCAGAATTATCTGCTAAGATAGGTTCATGCCTAAAAGAGGATTTTGAATTATTACAACTAAAATGTATTACAATTCCAAACTATATGCACTTATTACTTATAACTAATCATTCATCAATATTTATTCATATATTTTTAAACATAATTCAAATCCCATTTCTAGGAAAAATTATATTATTTTTATGAGATTATTTTTACGTATTTATTTATCAAGCTACATTCATTGCAACGCACCTACTTAATTATCATCGTCTAAATTAGGTACCACTGTCATCTTCACTATCAATATCACTACTTTCAACACTACCAATACCTCTGTCATGTACCTACCATCACTGCCATTTTCATCTTTACTTCTGTTATCAGGTTATCAGAATAAAAGCGTTTTACACTAATATTAAATTATGTTCATAAGATCAACCTAAACCTATATTGATGATATTGTCACGTATGCGCTTGTCATATTGCTACGAGTAATATCTATGTTAATTAAAATAAGTTATTCCAATTACGCCCGGTTCTCGCCCTGTACCCTAACCGAATAGTTCTAATTAGTTTTATAAGTACCTAACACACGCCGTACCAATACCTCACTATACGTAGTCAGTTTAGTTGACACGCAGTTTAAGCAGTCTATAGAACGGCATGTCCTAAGTTTTGTATCTAATTTCACTTACAGACAAACACTTAGACTTTTAAAACGTCGCAAAACCTTATAATATAAAAGCTAGCTAGCTGTGCCACGCGATTTCTCATTAATAAAACTATCATATACAAAAAGAATTTTTCAAATCGGTCCAGTAGTTCCTAAGTTAGCGTGTTCAAACAAATTTACAAATGAACTCTTCAGCTTTATATTACTAGTATAGATAACTGCCGAACATTATACCTCCTCTTTTTCAACTCAGAAAATAATTTAAGTATGAGTGTAATGTGTCTAGAATTTATGGACTCCTAAACTACTTAACCGATTTAACCAAATATTGCACACCGTGTGCAGATTGATCCAACTTGAAAGATAGGATAGCTTACATCTCAATTTATAGTCGCAATATTATTT
>DWQK01000924.1:0-17707 GCA_018231225.1 Noctuana stator
CTATAAGTGTGCCAAATTTTATGCTCCTGCGTCCGCGCAATTTTCGTAAAAAGGGGTCCAAAGTTGGCATCACGTATTAATATATAGATACATTTCCTGTGACCCACTGCAAGGACTCACACACACACAATGAACAGAATAAAAAAATTCATTACAATCCGATACGCATAGAGGACCAATATACAAATGTTCATTTTAATTTATATAGATTACATCTTCAGCAAACATGGAAATTTGATGTGTCCCTGCAGTGCAATTCCCGTGTCAAATGTGCGTGCTCAGAGCGCCGCAGACGAGATGGTAGGTAGCGTGTAACGACATAAGTGCAAATATTTGTTCAACAGCTCGTGTAGTGTGATTCGGAGCAAGACATGCGAGAACGGACGTCGATGATGATAGTTGCACTTGAGCATACTCACACGTATTTAATGATATCTAGTTGGGACGCTACTTTGAGAGCTACGTGAAGCTACGCGACATAATTAATAAACGTGAACTTGGAAATTTATTTAAACCCGAATACGTTATCGGTACCCCGTTTTTTTAATTTTATTTTAACTGATTTTCATGCTTTCCTAAGATTTTCCGGTGAACATAAAATTAATAGTTCATTATGAAACATTGCAACCAAACAAATTTATTTCATCTATCACTGACACTACCCATTCGATTTTTGTCTGTAAAAAATTTTAAAAGAGGAAAAATTAATGAATTTACATTTACTCCTAATGCTTCAGCTGCAATCCAATCACATTCACTGATCCGTTGTGATGAATACTTTCATTGAACCGTAATGTGACTTGTCACGAACATTTTTTGGAGATCTGCAGTTACGCACAGGCTCGGCCGTTGTGTCCTTATATTGTATTAGTAACACTGGTTTCATGGAGACTAAATTGGAGCCATATTCTGAACTTTGATTCTGGATTCTTTTGTATGCTCGTGTATCTTCGGTGACCATTGTGCAGTATGTATTGGTGCAATTTGCATTTATGACTCCAATTGGATCTAAAGACGACATATGATTGAAGATTAAGTGTATGTCATAAATTTTTAACTTTAAAGTAAATTATTACAAGCCGCATACAACCTCAATAAAATTAGTACGTAGAACGATCAAGGATCATATTATTATGTACATACACATACATAATAATGATTTTCCGTGAGCGCTTTTCATATTTTTTGTCGGCCGATGTCGATACCCTCGCAAAGTTAAAAGGTATAGAAGGACAGTGCAGGCCGAATTTAATTATAGTCTATTACCTACGCTCAGACGTATCGATAGGGAAGTACCGCTAGCAGGAATGTTAAGCAAGTATATTTAGTATTTTTAAATTAAAATCATTATGTTGAATCGTAAATTCTGTACTATTATTGTATATCCATATCCATAGGCGACGTCTATCATATATAATATACTTAATATGGATTAAAAGTCGAAAGATTTAAATAAAAACAGTGACCTTTACCGCCAGCTTGTCTTCTTCAACGAATGTTGTGCAAGCATCACAATAATAATATTATTTATATTCTCCTTTTCCCCCATAAATTTCAACGCCTTAATTAAGAACTTAGGTCATACAATACAATACTTACAAATCTTTACTGGCACCATGTAACACAGATATAAAAAATAAAAGAGAAAAATAAAAATAGAATGCATAAAAGGCAGATAATCTTTGGGTAAAAGTATCTAGCAAGAGAAAAAAATATAAAAAGGTAAATCCAATTTTACAGCAAAGACAGAAAAGATAAGAAGAGTTTATAATAAAATCACTGAACACAAACAATATTGGAAAAGTTATTACCTACTCTTTTTAGGTACAAACACACAAAAAATATAATTTTTTTTGATAACTAACCCATTACGTAAGCGATGAGCCAACCGACGACGGGCTTTCGTTTAAAACCATTTGAGAACCTCGTAAGGTACGAAATAGTACATGAATAGGCCACGCTTGGCAGGTTCATATATCCTTACGCATGTCAAGTAGAATACAGTTTATACAGTCAACATGTACTATTGTGAGATAGATAGACATTAGACAGGCAAGTTTTAAGTCAATACTGACTAAGAAAGCGGCCGTGTGCACGTAATTACGTCGAAGCCTGAATTGCTATTTATTTAAATACACCTACTTATCTGAGTGGAGCTTCCGTGCTTATAGTACTATTTATCTATTCTACGCTTTTATGTTGAAAGGTATACACTAACATTCGCTTCACTCTCTGCACCTATTAATTATCTCTGGCAATTTATCTACAGATTCCACCTCTACAGCTAAAAACAGAAAATGAAAAAGTGTATGTACTAGGTACTCGTAACTTAATTGTTTCGAAAAGCTTCGAAAATAACCAGAGTTGCCCAACGAATATGAAGTACTTCCTAGTTTGAAGCATATTTGTTTTTGATTTTTAACTTCACCCTCCGGGCAATCCCTGTACTTACTCAACTGTGAAACGCGGAACGAAGATAACATAATTAAACGGCGTGCAGCGTGAAAAAACGACAAGGACTTTAAATTTATCGATTTTTTAATGTAAGGTCTTCTTTTTAACGCCATCCTCTCTGACGGCGTATATGATTAGTCGCGTTGCAGGCAAGTAATTAAAATAGCCTTTAAAACACGGCTTATTAATAAGTTCCTTCTCAGTGCTACCTAATCCCATTATACCTATCAACTAATTAATTTGCAACAATCTAAACGGTAATAGTATATAGTAATATATTCCTTATTTCTGATACTAGTATACGAATGAATATTAGGACGTTAGAAACTTTTAAAATTAAATAAGTTCCGAATGAGATAACAGTAAAGTTAGAATGGACCCTGACTTTACCATGGTTTCGAATATTTTATGGATTGAATATTAATTCAAGGGGCGAACGAGCCGATGTGCTATCGTTGTTCATAACAGCTCAATTAGTGTTGGACTGTTAACGACCGTAACAAGTAACTGGAGTCGTCAAAGCAACCGAGGGAACCTCGGTTATTATTGATATTTCGATCACGGAGACTATGCTTGCACGTACTTTTTAAGTTCTTTGGCAATGTTTAGATTTTAACCTTATTTTAACAACATAGGTTTGACGAGTAAGATTTTAAACATGTAAAAACTTCTTAATTTCCAAATATTAAAATAATCATTTATCATTTATTTATTCATCATAATCATTTATTATTTATTTATTTAAATTATTAATTCCTTACTTTTCTCTCTTTAAATGATATCAGAAAGCATTTCATTTGCAGATTTTTTTTTTCCTATGCAAACCAACCAATACACATGTCTGAGTCGGTGTGCGGTTGATTCAAATCTAAAACAAGGTAATGACATTCTATTAGCCTGCTGTGGTAGAAAGTTCATGTCGAACAAATATAAACGCCAAACAAAACTTAAAAATAAGCTTAGAAAGAAATCTTTTAATTAAAAGTAGAAAGTCAGTAGCATAAACGTGGGAAGTATACGTAGAAATAATACAAAACATGTAAGGTTTATTCAGTGTCATTTAAAAGGTTTACGTGAATATTACAATCTAAGCTTTAGTTAGAACTTAGGCACTTAACTTGAATATCGAATAGGAAAATAAAATTATTTAAAACAAACTGAATATCGTCTTCTAGCTAAAAAGTAAGAAATAATTTAATTTACTACAGACTTTTAACTTGTGCAGAGGCTGTAGGTAATATAGACAGAAAAATTTTATACACTCCAAAATAAATTCTTAAAGTCTGTTATAATTTATATTGATTTTTATTTATGCCAAAAATTTTTTTAAATAATAACGATCTCGGTCTAAAACTAAATCCCGTAATTAGTTTTAGACCGATATCGTTATTGAAATGTATAAATGTAACTAGGCATGTTGATATAGTATTAGAATTTATATAGTCAGCGACCTCAATAATTTACAAAGACAAATCCCGGTATTTATAGTTTTAATGTTTCATTTATCTTTCAACAAAAGCGCATCGCATCATACTACGTGGCATAATATTCATTACTCCGCTTATTTCGCAAGCGGCAAAATGCTAATAGGAGCTCTACGTATTCGGCGCTACGTGCCTGCATAGTCTACGAGCTCTACGAAAGCTACACTATTCACTACTCGCGTACGCATGCAGACTCTACGTAACGTTAGATATTCACCTAATGACACGTCATGTAAGTAGTAGAGCATCCATAAGTATATCCATTCGGACCATGTCATTCAGAACATAAATGTAAGTCTAGTTATTGTAATTGGTGCGTCACCCAATCTTGAATTTTTGTACTTCTTACCTAAACCTACAAAAATATAGTATGGTAAAGAAAGTCTTTTTTCCAAAAGAACGAAAATAACAAAATTGTGGCTGTTTTAAATGAGCAGTAGGCTACAAGTAAATTTTAATATTAATTGTAATTCCAATCGACGAACATAACGGAAACTGAAAGCGTATTCTCCACAACGGAATTTACTATATTTGTCATTGGTCAACACGAGATACGATAAACCAAATGAGTTGCAGACATGCCTGAAAACACTTTAATGCATCCGTTTTGTTGTTAAATGAGATGTGTTTTAATTAATGTGAATTTAATTTATAGATATTCTGATTTATTTGTGTATTCCCGTTGGCCCCATATTTACTTAGAGCAGTTGCTGTATCGACGTCGTAGTTTTTTCATAGTAATAATAATAAGTGACCTCATTAGTGACTACTTGGATGAGTAACCAAACGCAAACATTTGACCTACCTTCGTACTTTCATTTTCTAGTAGCCAACTCGAACCGCATGCCGCGGAGGAACGCACTAGGAACTTCGTTACTTTATGCGAATTATAGTCTAATGCTGGGCTCGTCTTGGCTTGTTGCGACCTAAGTGCAAGATATAATAGGCAAACAAGTAACTTCACCGCCATCAAAGCACAGGAATAGAGTAACTTCGTTACCCGTTCATTTATTTTGCATTGAAAGCTTTTAAAGTACCTATTAAACCTAGTTTTGAAAAAAGCAATATAAGTTTTGCCGTTGTATTCTGAATATCAACAAACATTCAACATCAGTACTTAATTTCTGATTGTAATAAAACACTTGCAGCAAACAATTTCTCAGACCGCTGAGACCACCAATTAAAATTTATCGCTAGCAAAATGATTTCTAAGTAATCGAAGCTACCGGAACTCTAGCTGTCCGTGCAGCGGTTCTCCAGTGCATTTTCAATTTCAGCTAATTTAAATGTGAACAATTTTCCTACAGTAGATGCCTGTTCCAGTTATTAAAAGTGTAAATAGCTCAGCACGTAACGGGTGAAATGTTCTGTCTGATCTTTTGTAACAAATCCCTTCGCAAATACGGATTTGGTCCTAACAGACTGCGGCTGAGGCACGCGCGCGAGACCGATGCTCACAATTTTTTTAGTATATTTTTCTCCATGCTCCACGGACACATCTCATATAATAGGTATGCATGTATCCTATCTACATGCGTTTACATTATTGCAGACGTAACGACACGCCTAATCTTTAAAATGGTTCATATTAATTAAATACTATTTTATGCCCATGAATTTGCACCCGACGTTGTCTTGTCCCACACGAAGTGTGTCCCACCCAAACAAACTCACGATATGAAGTACTTACCTACTATTTCTATTTTACATTTAAATTTGTTACGGTGCACCTATATCGTCTCTTTCCTACAATATTGTATAAATAGACCGTGGTGGTACGTGATACGTGTCCCAATATTTATGCCTTTATTTAACTTGCAATGTTTGTCAGTTCGAAAGTAAATATGTCCTTTCGCATCAAAGGATGGATGGCAATAACGCTCGTAATGGCATCGACCGAAATGAATGACGCGTCGTTGGAAATGTTTTTGCATGCCTACAGTTAGAATATCGACGGCAGCGGCGCTCATTATAGTTAATTATGATATAATAGTTTTTGTCGCTATCTATTTTTGTTCTTTTTTTAAATATTCTGGCGTAACATTATTATTAACTAGTTGACCTGACATAATATGTCCTGTCCAAAAAATAATAATTCCTGTAACCCGGCCTCAGCGCCCCCTAATTATAAATTTTTATGTTTGTCAAATTTGACATTGTTTGACAAAGAATGTCGATCCTATAATGATACTATTTAAGACTAATCAATACTGGTTAAGTTAACCTTCATGTCTAGGATATCCTAAATACTTCATATACGCATTATGTACAATGTCCTTCATAGCTCCTCTATTTTTCAATGAGGTATAGGTATACCGTTGTTTAAGTGCTCGCTGCAGTAAGATTTGGTTAGTTTTAATTGGTATGTCCTCAGTGACACCACGTCACGTCATCACGTTCTGCTCATTCAGTCCTCGAAAATCGTGCACATTCTCGCTGTCGCTTCCTATCTCTGGAAATCTGCTCTTCTATTATTTAATCCTTTTTCTTTTACGGTTGGTTAAAGCGGTTCAGTTTAGGGTTTGAATTAGTTCCGTTAATTAATAATAGATTTCGTAGAAGTCTTCTACATGTGGGCTATCTATTACAGTGTACATTCTTATTAATCTCAGCCACTCGCTTCCTGTTGCATACGTAAAAACACATTACACTAATTTTGGTCTGATTTACATCACACACAAAACTGGAAAGGTGTAGTCAAGCTTTCTATTAAAAGAACTTTGATAAATTCAAGGAATATTTCAAAAAATAAAACGTAGGCACTAAGTGTGAAAAATGTTTTATACCTTTACTTTACTTCTATTACTTTAAACTGTTATGTGACTTGTATGGTTTGCTTTACGTTATTATAATATGTTAACTTAAAACCTGGGTAGTCTGTGTTTACTCATTAACGATGAAATTTGTACAGGCTTATCACGTCTGCCCTGGCGAAGCTGCGGTCAAAGCTATTGTGTTATCCTGTATTCGTGTCAACGCTACTCAACTATCATACCGACTACTACGTCAGACTAAATTCTAACCTAAGTTTCATTACTAAACAATCACTGTTAAGAAACAGTGATTGTTCAGTACTAAACAATCACTTGTTTCTATATTTTTTATACATGTCTAATACGTATTATTACTTTGTATCTAAAAGGAAATTATTAAAAAACTATTGTCGTTGTTTAAAATAAATATTTTATCATTAGATAGTATTTAATTCAACTTCAAAAAAGGTTATCAATTCTGCCTGCAAATTTAGATCAAATTGTTTGCAGTGGCTGTGGCACTGGGTCAGGACTCATCCTCCCTCCCCCTCTACCCAAAAAAATAATAATAACGTACAAAATTTTGTTACTGCATTTAGCAAAATGTATGATTAATATTTAATAGCCAACACATTGTTACTTAATAGAAGTGCTGACTGCTGACTATATATTTTTATTTTATTTTGTATGATGAACATTAAACATCAGAAAATAATGAAATTTTATTCGCCGAAAGTCAGCATTACAATGCCAACGTTTCATTTCAGCGCTGTAATTATGTGTCGCTGTAGTAAACTCGCATTATTGACTTTGTTCTCAGTATTGGAAGTGGGAGAGATAAAGGTCCAGTGCACATTGGTTTAAACACATTAAACACAAAGCCCTGCCATGCCATTGTTAAGCTACGAGCCATATTTTTATCTCGTTACTTTTAAAATGCCGCCGTGTGATACAAAAGCAGATAGATACATCATCATACATACATAGGGGCACGCTATGGGGTTCCGCCATTTTCCTAGCTCTATCTGTCTATCCTATTATAACATCCTACTTCCTACTAATAGGTATTATAAACTCAAAAGTTTGTAAGTATGAATGGATGTTTGTTACTCTTTCACATAAAAATTACTGAATGGATTTTAATAAAACTTTACAATAATATAGGTTAGAGAATCAGAATAACACATAGGCTACAATTTATAAAGATATTGTATGAATTGCTTGAAATACTAATCCTGCGCAGACGAAGTCGCGGGCACCACCTAGTCTACTCATAGTAATGTCTCAATACAGTTTAAAACAGACTTATTAAATACGTTGAAATGTCGGAAAGAAAACATAAAGTAAATCATATTTAAGCTTGTTGTAGACTCAATCTCTCAATAATCTGCAGGCATTTACACCCGCAAATATCACAGTCTAGAGAGAGCACTGAAGTCACTATGCAGTGAGATTATTGAGTTACTCGTCGAAGATCCCGGGTTAGGAAGGACGTCCCAGTACTGGCCCTGTACCAGTACTGCCCTGTACCAGGCCGTGTGTTTGAAGCCCACATGCTGAAATTATCGCAAGGAAAATTATTGTTTTGAACTATTTTTACAAAATGTATTATCTACCTCTATCTCTAATATTTAGTTTCACCTCCCGGTGTTTATCTACTTTTCAGTAAACAAATTTCCACAAAGCGGGAACATTTAAATGTTCCCGCTTTTATTCTGATTAAAAAAATTGTTAACAATAAGGATTGTTTACGTCGCTCAAAGATTTAAATGTTGAAGATGGCTTGTTTCTAAACGAAATCAGTTAATTTATAGATTGGTAGTTGCTTTTTAAGGAATATCTAAATATCTAAATGGTACTCGTACTTGCTTTTTAAGGAATAGCAATATAGAAGCTTGATTTAAACTACGTTTCTTTACTTTCAGTATTTCATTTCCGTTCCCATTCGGTGTAGTTAAGGTATAAACATCCAATTACGTTAGGTCGCTGTTCTCGTTACCTAAGTGCGAGAAGATATTACATAAATGCGGTTCTGCAGACGATAAGAAGGAAACTTTCAATTATGGTGCAATCTTTTGTGCAAATGCGCCTTGTTTTTCAGTTGTTTGTCTACGTGATTGTTCGCCAAGATTTACATATATATATTTATCGACAGAAATAAGCCGTACTTCAGCGCTGCGCGAGCATTTTCATATTTTTTTCGTGTTATGCATGCCGGTTAAGCCTCTCACTAGTCTCTTACACAAATACCCCTAATGAGAGTTGACTTCATTTGATTCAAATAAATCCCTTCCAACGATAAATGCGCTTCTGTTTATGTTTTGTGCTTTTTACAAGATTTTACTTGACCAATTTTAGTCCGAAATTGTTTCGAATTCTCTAAAATTCTCACTGTTGCAATTTATAATTTCGCATCTTACTCGTGTTTCGTAGATATATACGAAATTGGGAAATGTGTTAAATTACATGCATAGTGTCTTAATGGCGGTGGTTCAAATATGTTCCATGGATTTCATTAAAAAGCCATTTAATGATCTATGATATGACCAAATAATAAACCTTAAGTTGGTTTATGTTACGAGTATAATTGCATTTGGGTTATTAATGAATTCCTAACATTTTTAACGTCTGGCCCCGGGACTAAATTTAAAATTTAGGGAGCTTCTCAAACTGAAAACGAATTATTTTGAAAATTGGGGTTCCGGTTGCCGTGTAGGTTTATAGTTTCCAATGAAGTAAAATTCTTTAAAATAAAATAAAGTTTTTGGATGTACCTACAGATGTTGAGTCAAATTATATTTTTGAAAATAGACTAACATTCTTCTTAACGAGTAGGAGTAGGTAGGATGAAACCATTAAACTAATTTTTTGCGTTAACAAGCAATAGATTATATAATCTAAATGTATGTAAAGAAAAAAATCTAGATTACAAAATTAAAAAGTAACTTATATATGATACATCTACCTTGTGTCTCATTTCAGCAATAATTTTTTTTCTCTATTTTCATCCGAGCAGAGCTCGGATGCCAAGGTACTGGGCTTATAAATTAAAATCACCTTAACTGTCTATTCCTTGATAAATAGCGATATCTATCTTTCCGTCTGGCGAGCGCCGACATCGATCTTTTATTTAATTTGTAGCAGTCACATTTTTATTGTTTTGATGGTTAAATCCGGATTGCTGTACAGAAAATTCTGCATTTCTACGTTTTCCTCTCTGGTGTACCTAACAATCCGAGCCGCAGTTTCAACGTAGCTTTAAAATATTATAGATGGCCATTTTAACTACAAGAGTATTTTAAATGTAATGCAGCAGATATGAAGCTTACACCCGATACGTTAAACGTTTGCTGAGATGTATAAAAGAACCCTTTACATTGTGCACCACGATGTGCCACCTTTGACGGCTCAGCGCCGCCTTGCCTTTGAAAGCTTAGACGAACCGCGATTTGTAACGTAACAGTACTTGCAAAGTATACATCCCTCCGGGACACTGCACTTACACAAGGGAGTACTGTTGCGCATGAAATCACCTCTTGGCCGATGTAATGATGGCGTACTCGAGCGGCCGGGCTGCCCACACCTCGCCACTAATTAGAGAAGCCACTGGCCGGCTTAGCGAACTGTGTAAGGTACCACAAATACCGAGGACAATAACAATTAAAATATAGCTCTAAAGCTATATAGGTTGGTTAATTCCGCATCGAACTGGAAACTGCAATTATCAGAGATAATAAGGCACTTAAGTACCTTTAATTTGGGTATTTGAGTTTCACTCATATGCAATTTACTCGTAATATTGGTATCATATGAATTCCTTGTAAATTGCAATTATTGCTAATTGAAATTTATTACCGATATTCGCCAGTATATCATATTCGGCTCTGATTTCATCATATGAAACGCAATGTTGTTGTAAGCCGGATTATACAATATACAGGTACTAAAAGCGAGACCAGGTTTTTTAATATTGTCAAACCCATTTGCAATTAATTGCCTTTCGTATATTGTCGGTGCATATAGCGTTGCGTTGGGTCTCACGATGACAAAATTAAACAGGTAAGCCTGTCTAAACTTGAGGCCTGCGCTAGCATAGCTAAAATCAATGCGGCGTGTTGATGGTGGTAGTTGATTAAAAAAAATGCTTAAATTTTGTATCAGACCCATTCAGAACCATTGTTGTCGCTTGACTCCCGTCATTAAATACTAACGCATAATAGTAATTGCGAGTCGACTATGAAAATACATATACCATTACTCAATCGATATTTGATGTCGGACTTATTAATGGCATTTTAAGATATATTTAACGAAGATCCATTCTTCAATACACTCTAACGACTACTACGAGTGCTCAAAAAGGCGCTAGATTAAGTATGAGCGTCTCATAGCAGCGGCCCGCTTTTACCGCGTATAATGGGCGCTCCATTGTTACTACCTACTTCGTGTATAAACATTGACGTGTATAAACCTATCGCAACATTATTAAAGCACTGCTGAAATAAGTGTGTTGAACGACGTCATGATCGAATGCACCGAATAAGCTTCCGAGGTCGCGCGCTCGATGACAAGCGGTTTGTGTGCTTACTATACATACTCGTATATAGCTCTAGTTTCATGTCCTTTTTTATTGTGCTCACAAAAACATGACTTTGCTTTTTGTATAAAGTTTCAAATAAACTCATCGACTCGCTTTCGTAATTATACTCCTCAATAAAGCAACATGGTACGCTTTCTGCGTTAAACGAATGCAACAAACAAACAAAATCTCAATCGAAAGGTTCCTGAAACCTCGTGGAATACGAAGTGAAAATATTATTTGCGAAGTTACAAGGGGGGGATTATTGGTTATACGGAGTGAGTCTTTTAAAGGAGGTCGGACAGAGGTAAAAGTTGATAATGTTTACGCAATGAATCATTTGCACACGCTAATATGAGACTTATCTTAAAATCGCCATCATTGTAATTGTGGGCTCTGTTAGGATATTGCAATTAAGTCGAACTGTGTAAAATATGCATCCTCAAAGTCTTCACGAATCACATTTTATGCTTATTGTCTCAAGTTTGAGCATAGTCTATATTCTTGTAAGCCAGGTAATTGGTATAGGATAAGTTTTGCTACGAGTACTTATGGAGAACTGCAACTTTCCGAGAAACGACGTTATCAAGGTTTACCGAGTAATATCACTGGCTAATACTTCTTTGAGAGCTGCTGAGAAATGAAATAGGAATGAGGTATACAATTTTTTGTGTCTCGTGTTTATTCACACTCCTTGTTTTTATTTTTACTCCTTACTTATATTATATTATGTTTATGTTTCACTTCGTTTACCGAGCGTAGATAATTTATTAAAAACGGCGTTTTTAATGGGACCACTAGATTTAATTCTATTTTGTGACGTATAAATGTTTCCACTTGAATTTTTGCTTACGTTATCAAAGTGCCTGTGGGGATCGAACTCATATCTACTGATATGGTATTTCAAAATTCAACCACTATATCATAGCTCTAAATTGCCAATTTATTTATAAAAAGAACAACTTGTCTGAGCTTGCTCATATGATATCACTCCGCACGTGTTTGAACGCGAAACTTTGTATTTGCACTGGCTATCACGCTTGTCAAACAGATATTTTTTAGCGGAGCAAGTCACGGGTACTCACGAAAAAAGGTACCAATATTTCGCAGCAGGCATTTAATATTTATTTAAAAATAAATAAAATAAAATCATTTTAATCAATCAAAACCTGTTTGGAGCACTACTGCGGGAAGAGTATTTACCTAACTGTACTTATCAATAAGATGAGCGATTTGCGCGAGCATTCGGCGCAATAAAGGTGTCCCTCAAAGATTTAAATTAAAATGTTAGTACTACTAAAATTACATAACGTTAGTGTAGGTACTAACATAGGGCACTGATTTTTTCGCTAGGCCCTTTCCGAGGTTATCGTAACCTTTTGGGATCCATCCAATCTTGTTTTTATAAAGTTGAATAATACGAAAAGTAATGTTATTTAAAAACCGTGTGTTTATGTGCGAGACATGATTCAATTTGTGTACATGATACCTACATATTGAATGTTTTCTATTAAATAACATCTGCCAAAAATAAGTATAGGGCTTTGTATGTATATGTGTATCAATTGTTCTAGCGATTATCCATACTCCGTTAATTACAGAGAGCCAAATCAATCAAACTATTTGTATGCATCTAATATACCCTCTCTTTGTAACAGAGCGCTGTTAGATGACACATAGCATGCGCTCTCTGCTACGTATGTTAATAACAGCTTATGTCTCGGACAACTCCCGGTTCATTCCAGCAGTCCTGGCGCTACAATCTAGTGTGAATTATCGCCAGTCCGCTCGCAGCGGCCGGACGTGTGCCTCCCACAGCACAAGCACTATATCGAAGATGTTGCCTTGGGTGATCGAATAAAATTTTTAACTTTGCATTTAAATCAGTGACACATAAAAAGTTATTTTAATAATACGGGCGGCGACTGTCTCTTCTAATTTTTAAAAATTGTGTCCATAAAATTGTGACTAATAAATAAATTTTACGTTTTGACAATCACCGTGCTACGGATAAAATAACTTTCGTAGCCGTAGCTCTTGCTACGGAATTAATTCCGGGTTTGATTCTTAGCAATTAAGGGCGTTTAAGCGACTGGCTAATATAGTCTGAATTAATAATTAACTGGTGTTTTATTGCGCGTGGAATAAATATATGAAACTGATTTATATGTGAGATTATAAAATTAAATTCAGTCGCAAAAAAAATCTTTTAAAATAAAATATAGTTTAAAAAAATTAAATTTAAATTTAAATAAAGTTATAATGGAAATTTTACTAAAGTTTAAAATATTATGTGATGAATGTATTGTCGTGAAAACACATGTGGAAATAAATAATTAAGTTTAATAAATAATTAACAATAAATATTTAAGACCGTAGCGGTGGTTATAACATTTTTTTTTAAAATAATCGCGTTTTTATTAAATTTATATTTAAAAAACACATTTCATCACTTAATGACCTCGACGTTATTTCGTTTTAGTTTAGTTTATTTTTGTAACATTGCGCTTCTTGTACACAGTTGCAAGAAAGCGACTTCGACGAGCGGTCGCTCTCCTTGTGCGAGTCAACAGAGACATCGGAAAGAATGGGAGGAGACTTCTTCAATACGGTGAAAAAGGGTCCGGGCAAGGTCATCGTAACGCCTATAGAACCACCGCCGGAATTCCAAGTAAGTGTACCATAATCGGTAAAGTGTCACTTATTTCAAAGAGGTGCCATGATTTTTATCCGGTGATTACGAAAAATGTACTAATTTATTTGTTTTGTAACATTTAGTATTTATAAAAGGGTTTGTTTTCCGTCGTGCAAATTTGGGCGTTGCGCGCAAATTAACATCTTAAAAGGAAAAGCCGTGCGTGGGAAGACTTAATATTTAATACTGGCTTTAAGATGATTTTAATAAAAATCATTATTGTACTTGTTTCTGTATCTATATCTAGATATATAGTTTTTATAAAAATTGAATCGCACTTTAACCATTTCATTCAAGGATCTTACTTGTTGCGTCTGCAAAATATATTTTGAAGTGAAAATTGTTTTCAAGAGCAACAGAATTTTATTTTTAACTTTAAAAGTATTCGAATAATATG
Source organism: Noctuana stator (assembly GCA_018231225.1). Taxonomy (NCBI): domain Eukaryota; kingdom Metazoa; phylum Arthropoda; class Insecta; order Lepidoptera; family Hesperiidae; genus Noctuana; species Noctuana stator. The sequence continues at coordinate 14,363 of DWQK01000924.1, forward strand.
GTGTGATTGATTAATATACATTTCCTGTAATATTGTTACAGTAAATGTTTTATTTTAGTATTTGATATATTTGAGTTAAACAATTTATGTAACGTTGAGGTATCGTTCAAGTATCGAAATAAAAGGTTTCTGTTATTTTAAATTTCATATCACAGATGATGGACGCGTTTATAGGCACTTTTTTGTTTTCGTAAATTAATTTTGGTAATATTTTATAAACCGACTGTAATAAAAGGAGGAGGTTCTCCATTCGACTTTTTTTTTAACTTTCAACTGTTTGAACGGATTTGGATGACTCTTTCTATTTGAAGGCTAATGTTTATCGTTTGTATGTGAAAGCTGAGGCATTCACGAGAAAACCATGTACCTAAGTCTTAAATTTAAGTAAGTGCGCGAAAACTTTGAAGTCGATTTTTTTCGTAACGTGAGATAATTATGTAGTTTAAAATCATCAATAATGTCATGAAATGAAATGAGGTACCGCAACACATTAAAAAACAATACCTACAAAATTGAAATTAAAATATAATCGATAATAGTTGATCGTTTTGCAAAATCTAACAAGCTTTTTGTTAAAAACTAAATTTATTTATGAAATAAAATCAATAAAAAATGTAAGTTAAAAGGTTTGATGGTAATGAAACAATATTGATAACGATAATGTGCTAAAAACGACGGCGATTCATCCAAAGTAAATGAATGGTTGACTTATAGAAAAATAAATAAAATATAAATTCGAGTCGCCCCACCATTTTATTTTAAAGTGTAATTAAATGGAAGAGCTATTTGATACAGATATTTAGAGTTTTGAAAAAAATGAAATCCACCATTTTGTTGTGGCGGCCATCTAAGATTTACAATTATGCTAAATACATAACGGTACTGTCGTCGAACTAAAGGTGTGTGCCGCAAGTCATTCCGTCAAGAAATCGTGGGTTAAATTTGACCCACCAAAGTCAAGCTAAATATAAAATCGTTTAATAAAACCGATTAAAAACAGTGCTGTGACTCCGTTATCGACAAGTTAATTAATATACTATTGAATCGTGAACCACTTTGCCGATAATTCGTTTGAATTTTCATTAAATGTCATTCATTTTCTTCTTAAGTACTTAATCCACTTGGAAAATTATATATTATTAAATATTATATATTATTATTAAATTGAATATTATGAAGAAAATAGTGTATATCATACTCTTAATGTGCGTCGGTAATTTAATTAGACGGTGCAAACTCTAAGAAACCTGCAACTCAACTAGTTAATGGAAAGATTTAAATATTTTAGTTGATGTGAACGTTAGCGTGTTCCGCATTCTAATATACATGTTTCATATACAAAACCCGTCGGTCTTATTAACAAATAATATCTACGACGTTGCGCTTGGCTTAAACATTGTGCTTACTTTTTTGTCAAATCTCAAGATATTAATCTAAATATTTCGATACTTGTTAGTAGTTCATGGTAAAATATCTACTAGGGATCTTGTACCGACATGCATTTTGCACATGCGTTTAGGTATTTGTGTAGGTACATTATTTGAACCTTTATCTATACTATTACCATTATTTGTGTGTAACAAACATTACAGAAATAAACGAAGATATATATATGTATATATATATATCTACACATATGTATATCTTCAGTTCAGCAAGCTTATAAACTGAGTGTACATTGTTCGTTCCTAGTAATTGATAAGTCTGCCTTTTGTAAACCTCGTTACAGACGTTCAAAAGGCGTTGCCTCGCTAAAGCTCCACCTTACGTTGCTATGTAGGTGTACAATCAAGTTCTCAGAAAACTGATTTTGTTAGGTTTCTTCTTAAGTTTGATTTTGTAGGGCTGTTCCGTGGCAAAAACCATTCAGTAACCTTTCATGCTTTTCTCTTCAATTTCTATGTTTCATTTAACTTGGCAGAAGTAGGTACTCGTAAATCGAACGAGTAGCTATTGAGTTGTATAAAAAAAATGTTGGTTCCGAAACTACTTGAGAATTATCGGTGAACTTCTCAACATCACAAGTTTCTGACGTATAATTTTAAAAGAAATGACATTTCAGAATTCGAACGTTAAGTAATATTTTTGCTCATACGAAGTCTCATACGAAGACTGTTTCGTAATTGCAATATTTTACGGATCTTGATATTCTTGATGCATAGAGTTATATAAAAATAAATGTTTACACGCCCAATCAATGAACATATTTTGAAAATGTACTTGTTACAGATTGTATTGAATATCATTTATAATTATGAACGGTGTTCTACCTGTTTATTTGATAACTAAGTAACTTTCCACTTTGTGCATACATTCCCAGCATCGCATCATGATAAAGAACTAATTATGAAGCGTACGTTCTAGTAAGCGCGTGCACCAGTCACTTTAACAATAGATTTTATATTGTTTGTCGGCCGTTTGGCAGTCAAAGGCTAAACTGTAGTTCGTATAAGGTTAAGCACGCCACTGCTAATTTGATAAATACTTTACTAAGAACACAGGTCGTCATCGTTGTAAATAGGTATTAGGTCTAGGCGCTTATTTAAATTGTTTACACGTGTTAATGTATGAGAAAATACCTATACCTATCAATGTAACTTTAACCTGACGTTTTCGCTACCACCAACATTTTAGTGGTACGAGCAATACGAGCTAAATGGACAAAGGAGTATAAACCTGGCGTATTTTCAGGACAATCCGAATTGTTTCGAACCTATACGAAGTGCTTCACGGGGTCCAGTCGGGCGCGGGGATATGGCGTCTGGAACTCTCCCCAACATTCATGTGAGTTAATGAACGAAGAGGGAAAGCATGCGCCAAAGTTGTCAGCCCAGTCGCCTTTATTAAACTTTGTATTAGCGATTTCAGATAACGCACCCAAATTATGTTTTATTGCATGTACGTTATGTCGATGTTCGTAGCAGGTTTGGCTCATTCTCAAAGCTCACGCACAGTGTATTGGTTCTTATATACGAGTATTTCAATTTTCTCCGTTCTACGTCGTCTGTTTAAAATTTTTTTTTGCATATTCGCGTTGCGTGCTTTGTTGACAAATTTATGTTGCTTTCTAATTAAATCAAGTTTTAAATCATTTAAAGAGATTGTTCTACGTCTCCTCAGCTCTGTTAGATTTCAGCCATTTTTTAACGCTTTTCACCACCCAACTTTTACTTTTTGGCTTCAACTCGAACCTGATAATTTTCTTCTTTAATTGTTTCAAAAAAACGTCACCTCATGCTTTCTTTAAGACCACCGAAAGGCAATTTCTTTTACTTTTCATATGCCTTGGCCGTGAGATGTTTCTTACCATGTTTAAGCGTGCGTGACTGGTGATCTGATACCTGG
>DWQK01000925.1:0-17705 GCA_018231225.1 Noctuana stator
GCCCTATGGGCGGTTTGACAACATCCGACACGGGTTGGCCACTAACCCGTATCTCCACCAATCCGCATTGGAGGAGGAGGATCCAATTCCTCGGTTGTGGGGAGAGACTCGTGCCCAGCAGTGGGACATAAAAAGAGTTGAAGGCAACCTATAACCTAAACTTAAAAGACTTATTATCATAGAAATTCCAATTAATTAAGAAAGTCCATCTCAAGTAAGGTAACAAAGGTCTATGAAAGCACAAATCATTCTGCGAAATAACTTAAAACTGAAATTTCAGATAGGTATGTTTATTGAGAATACTCTATAAATTGTTAGCTGCCAACTTACTTAATTATCTCATGTTATCATTAAGTTCTATTGTTAAGTTAATAAAGAAACATTGACTGATGCTTGAAACATTAATCAAAACTGTTGCCGAGAGAATAGCTATTTAGGTAACAGACCTCTTGTAGATTAATTGGATAATAGTTGTCTCAAGCCTTACCTATCTATTTAACAAATCTAACTGGGCTAGTAATTTTTCCAACTTATTTTGTTTATTTATGTACACACAAAATACAAAGAAATTACTTGAAACTACAAAATTAAATATTATATAATAAATACAACTACAAAAATAAATAGAAACTAAAAATTAAATATTATATTTTTTTAAATAAAATATTTTATCGCATCACATTTCTTCACTTGTTATATGCCACAACACAGAAAATACCAGAATCATTATCAACTCATCGCAATCCAATGCTGGACATGGATATCAAATATGAGAAGTATTAGGGCCACAATCCAGTATGCAATACCAAAATAAACAAAGTAAAATCTGTGGCAATATTGTCTTAATGAGAAATAAAGATCTTTAAACCGAAATCTAATTTTGGAAGAGTATTAAACATGTTTGATTCCAATAAAATTTTATTGTTTAAAAATGTACATTCAACGTTCCTTTATAATATACACTAGCTGTGCCCCCCGGTTTCACGCGCGTTACGAATTGCAACGTAACGCTTAATAGTCTATAGCCTTCGTCAATAAATGACAATGATCTTACATTAAAAGAACTTTTCAAATCAGTCCAGTAGTTCCTGAGATTAGCGCGTTCAAACAAACAAACAATCAAACTCTTCAGCTTTATATAATAATATTAGTATAGATTATAAAGTTAGTAATACATTTACACCTACAGACAACCCTCGTAATGGCTCACTGCTGGGTATGGATCTCCACAACCGAAGAAAGTGTGGAGAATACTACTCGTAGTTCTATACTTACTTATACTTACATAACGTAAGTAAAATAGTAGGTCAGGACACGCATTCAAGTTTAAATGGGTTTCGTATAAGTTCTACATCTATGACAGCTGCAGCCGCCTTTGAAGTAATAGAATTTATTCATACTTTTCTTCGTATAAAGGTCAGAGCATTATTTAACATCAAGCAATTTCTAGTTCACAGTGAAAAGTATAAGAATATCTATGTCCCATTAATATATTTTGTTATGTTACTAGCCGTAGTTTTGAGATAAAAGAATTTATCATTTTGATATCACCATTCCTTACTATTTATGTTATCATTTGATACATAGTTTTCTAACATAAAATTGTATACGTTCAAGAGACCTTATTCTGCTTTTATTAACGGCTTATTAGTAAACAGTATCTGATTTTGAAAGAAATTATGGGCGTTCTACGCTCACTGCTACGCTTTTGCTACGAGACCTCTACGCAGATGTGTAATAATAATTTTATGTCCGCCGCAGTTATATGATATTAAGCTGGAAATCAAAATTCTAACTGTTAGCGACGTAATTTAGAATTTATCCCCGCTATCAGAATAATTTTCTTCGTTCAATTAAGGTACGGAAGAGATTGATTAATCAAAGTTTTCACATTAACTTGATGATTAAAAAAGTTTGGTAAATCTGACGAAAAAAATATTATTTAGAGCATCTTGCTGTGAGACAAAAATCGTTTCTCAATAGAAACTCAAAGACAACAGATATAATGAGAAACGACGATACAACCTTTTTCTTTCGTTTCGAAGAATTTGTGGAAATGTCAACTCGTAGGCGGAGAGGGTAAGGTCAAATAATCACAACCAGCCGATATGTTAGCAATACAACAATATTGTTCGACAATGTCATGTTGTATTAATCAAAAGTAAATATAAATGTTATTAAACCCGCTCTTGGCAATTTCAAACAAACTTTCTTGACAAAGGTCAGAGTACCGGTTTACATTTTAATGAAGCCAATTCTAAAACATTGTTAAATTTAACATTAAAAATTATTATTGTCTACCGATGTCTAAAAATTTAATGAAGCATCGACAATTAAGGAGAACCACAACTTGCTTTACTAGACATAAAATATCAAGCGTAATATTTTGGAGTGTAAGGATTTTTAACAATGTCATAAAAACTTATAGGTCGTAAGATCTCTTTAAAGCAAGAAATTAAACTTTAACAGCGCATAAAAGCTAAATTTATTCCACGTTAGACGTATTTAAGAAAATATTAAAATCGCCTTTGTCCTAAGTTGTTACTTTTAAACTTCAGGTAAAGAATTTAATATTCAAAGTTTGTGTAATAATACAGTTTGAATTTTATATTTACGATTGACTTATATTGAAGCCTTTTTAAAAGCCGTTATAAAAATGTGCCTAGTATTCAAGCTTTGATTCACGATTCGATGATTTTAATAGGTACTCGTATGTTAAGAACATACTCGTACCTAATTATAATGCTTATAATGGTATTTCTAATGTTACACACACTAAGGTTTTTATTAGAAGGACCTAACGGATGCTGAAACTATAACAACAAATGATATCTTTACTCAAGTTTTATGATTACTGTAGGTATTATAAATTACCTATAAATTACATATAAATCATCCTGTGTAAGTAAAATCCTCCATTTCGCAGATCGATATTTTCTCGAGAGAAATGAGGTGTCTTCCCCTAATCTAAGATAGGCGTGGAACGTTGAAAATTTATACCGTAATTTGGAGAAATTATTTATTAGCCGCTTTTTCCTCAGTAAATAACTTGGAATATATTTTTCTCTCTCTTAAGTGATCGCACGTCAAGATTTCCGAAACTTTGATGATCTGTATATTTTTTAAAATTTAAAATTATGTGTGTTATTAAAAATTGATATTAACTTATTTTACATATCCTTATATAAGTATATACAAGTTCGTCATGAACTACTTTAAAAGCAATAGCTGATGAGTTGCTCCTGAAATAGTCGCTACGCTACTACAACTATGCTTTCGGTTGGGTTTCACAGAAAAATTTATGACTTAACCATGTGGTGCGCATATACAGTACAAAACAAATGGACAGGAATAAAACAAGTGTGATATAAGAACACTATGTCTAATAGTTGTTTCTTGGCAGAGCGTTTGTACTACCGAAAATAAATTCTTAAAGTCTGCAATTAAATTATTTCTTACTTTTTCGATTGGAAGTCGGGTTTTAATTTATTCTTAAAATAATAATTCTAGTTTTCCGTAATAGTCTCCCGAAACCGATAAAGCGAAAGAAAGCGTTAAGTACATTTAAACTCGAGTCTCGTTTTAATTGGATGATCTTAAGTTATTTTCAGGAACTTCGCCCCACTTTCGGTGTTGTGGAGGCGTAAACAAATAAATCGCGTTTCTGGTGGAGATGGAGGAAAACTTTCTAGGTCCTCTGCTAGTCCATAAATTTAGTTTGCGACACTATTAATCTTCCCTAATTAAATGGATTGCAGTCAGTATTTACTCAAGGCGATTCGTTTGATGATTGAAACTTCAACATAGATATGTTGTTTGCAATGTTTCTGACGTAGTCTATAAAAAATTTAACGGTTTCTTTGTTTCTTGCTTTGCGTCTCAAGTGAATGCGGATCACCAGCCCCCCTGAAAACTGACTTCAAGCTAAAATAATAAATAACTTTTTAGCTTTCTCATAAATTTATTTACCCCTATTGAGTATATGTGTAGTTGAAAAGTTAATGAGTAATTTTTGGTAAACCTTTAAGCGCCAGGATTCTTCAGATACGTGTTATAGTTTTAGAACTTGCTGAGTTTATTTTCTTTTCATATTGACAATTAATAACTTGAAACAAAACGATAAATTGAGCATAAATAATAAGTCTGGGATAGTCTGGATAACATAATTAATTGTAAAGGCCACATCGTTTTCATTCAACAATAGACGAATGAACAAAAACTAATTTGCGAAATTTAGCGATCCAAGTAATGTAGCGATACAATAAAACAAATAGAAGAATAAACTAATTTATGAACGAAAACATAGCAAGAAAAGTAAGGACTAATTATTTCTAAATAGCGAATACAGAAGCAGAGGTTTTCGTTTTCCTTTTAATACGACCTTTGAACTTTGAATTAAAACATTGAAGTTACAAAAACAAAGAGGGAATAAATTAATGGAATGAAACGAAAACTTCAATTAACGAAATGGTAGTAGGTATAATTTACAAAAGCGATAACTTCCAGTGGAGTTCCTTAAATAAATAAAGACTAATAATATTGGAAAGTATCCCTTTTGTATAATGAAAAATTTGGACGAACAAACGTGTTTGTTAGGGTGTTTGCATAGCGACAACTCGGTCGATTTGAAACAAGTTTGATACCACAAAAGTATAACTATTAAAGGTTTATAAGAATGTATAATAATGTCCATTATTAAGTGTCCTTAAAATTAGGAACAAAGATTTTCTATGTTAAGCGATTTTATTTACCATATTTCAAGGTAAATCGTAGTGTTCCAAATCGTAGGGTTCCAAATTTTTTATCTAGAAGACTATTTAGGCAACTTATATTTTTTTTTATTATGCAACGGAGACAATCCTGGATGAGCTATAAAATCGCGACAGCACTCTAAACCTATTATTATTTCGTATAAATCAAGCAAAATACTTTCTCATGTTAATAATAATATTGTATGAACGGACCTTTACTCTACGAAAGCGGATCGCCTTGTTGAGGCTTGAGGGGGATGCCAAAGCGGTTTTTCTCAGACAAAGAATATTACTTTAGGGTCGATTAAACTTTTTCAAGGCGATAACTCCAAAGCGGCGCTTCCTATAACGAGAGAACGTCCTCGCTTGTATCCCTCAGAATATTTATTTACTCAAAAATTGACAAAATGTAACCGTAAAATGTTCGCAAAGAAAATGTGGTATTAAGAAAATGTACCTATCGTATAATTAAGTGCTCTTTTTCTTGTTTGTATTTTTGTAATTTATCTGAACAAATACCTTGTGTCTTTGCGGTTTTTTCAAGGTTTTCTTATGATTTAGTAGATATGTTATTATTTATTGATGGTAGTATAGGTACTGTAATGGTTTAATAATTTTATATTGTTCGTAACATTGGCGTCAAACTAACAAGATTTAAAATACCTATTGATAATAATCATAAAATATTGTTAAGAATAACTTTTTAACTAAAAAATGGATACCCTGAAATATCTGTACCTACTTTGGATTTATTAACGTATTCTTACACGCCATATATATTAATATTGAAAGAATCATTAGTACGTTTGCTTATAAATTCTTTGGAACTAGAACCCTTTTGAACCGGAACCTTAGAAACTAAATGTATACCTACATTTTCGAGTTATTGAATAAATGTTGTATTTGCCGCTTGCTATACCTACACTATGCGCCATTGTCTGTCTCATCTCACAAGCAACTCATATTTCACACAGCGATCGAATGAAATAAAATTCTACCTATCCCTCTGTGAAACTTGAGTTTTAGCTAACATTATACCCCCTCTTAAAAATGTATCGAAGAGTTCACTGGGTATTTAGTGTACCTATATTATGTTATGGCAACACAAAATAAGAATACAGGTAATATTAAAAAATTTATCATAATTTCACTAACCGAGTAGCTTATCAGGCCTATCATATTTCTAAAAGTATCTTTATTCCTTTTTTTCTACTTATTACGAGTCGAAGGACGTTATACCGAAGTAAATTCTTTTCTCGCAGTATTTCCCCAAAGGTGAAATGTCACGAGATTCAATAAAGCGGTAATAAGTGGATTTCTTGCCGCGAGTCATATTTTCGTCAATTTCCACATAGAAGGCTTTTATTAAAAATCTCGACCTTTCGCTTCCATTCTGCCAGTGAAATTGTATTGTCATTGTATACTATTCGTGCGTAGGTCAGATTGCTTACACTTCGTTTTCTTTGAGATGTTATTAAAAATTCCCATTAAGATCTTTCAGCTGTCGTTCCGTTCTTTGGATAATAAATGAGGTACAGTCGACCACACAGAATGAATTTTTAAACTTTAAATGCCTTGTAAAACTGTTAGTTTTTCGCATTATATTGAGTAACTTAAAAAATACTTGGTAGTTCCATTTCGGGACCGTTGACAGAAGTTTAGTTAGAAGTTAATAACATTCGACGCACATTCGATTGCGAAGTAAATTTGCATTATAACAGTATTATTAAAAATGTATGTAAAATGTCCATTTTTATAAGGTGGCCTAGTGAATTTACGTTACGTTTACTGCTTATATCATGTGTAAACTGCCGCACATTGAAATTAGTAGCATAATGTGCAGTGCCCATAATTGGTGGCGCAATTATGGCAATTGCGCTCTGTAATCGTCGCAATCAAATAATTAGCTCGTGTTTGTACGTCCTTGAGACATAAAACGCCTTACGGGCAAAAATAATGTAGCTTCTTGTATATGTTATACTTTGAAATTTTGTGAGGTACGTTTTCTTATTATTTATCATTTGTATATTGCTTACTTGTAACCACAACTGTGCAAAAAATACATATTATTTTCACCGATAACTTGTGAGTAAAGCTTTTTCTTTCTCCGTTATAATATGTTTATACATATTGGGTACCTACACATTATAACATATTACAATGCTTATGTATAATTGAGTATATTTTAACGACTCTACCTCAACGCTATGAACTTCGCCGCTATTACAATATAATATGAATATACTCGTAAGTACATATTTATTTGTGGTTATTATATGTTTTTTCAATCATAGCCTCACTCTAGTAATCACTATTGTGGGTATCATGGACACACACAAAACCAACTTCACAAACACCCAGACGGGGAACAGAAACCTAAATACCTAATAACACCTACATATCTACACATATTATTAAGACTATAACAAATTTCTTTTTATCGTCATACAGAACAGGAAATTCGCTTAGACACTATCAGAATTAGATTAAAACTAGAACTGTTCGCTTCGTTTCGTCTGAAATAGTTTGCGATTAAGTCCAGCAGCCTTAACATATTTGGACTTGTTCCAAGTATTCACTCAGAGCAGGAAACATTGTTAAGACCATTACGAGAATGCGGGCCACCTGATTATTATGTAGTGACTACGATTCATATTAGTATGTACTTTTTTATTTATTTAAAATTCTTATAAACAACTTACCTAAATTAGAGGTTATAAAAGGTTAAAACTAATGTTACCAAAGGGATAAACCTAAGTCTATTTATGTAATTCACGTTAGAAACTTATTAGGAGCGACACAAATTGTGTCTTATGGGTAATAAAATAAAGTCGTGGCTGTCGACAAATAAAAATCCGAAGCATTCCGTTATTGTCCTCGTACACGAGAGTAGTTAGTCAAGATACATAAAAGTTTCTTCTGTACATAACACTCGTAAAATAGAAAGACTAAGTATAAAAAGTGTTCTTATTCCCTACGAGCCGGAACGACCTACATAGCGAATGGTACAATCAGCTTTATTGCCGACCTTATAAATATTACCATAGGGAATGAATTCCCGACCATTACTCAACATCTGACACTAACGGTTGTCGGCGCCCCACTGAGCGCAAATTGTGGCAATTACCTGAATTTCGGTGATGTTGGGGTAAAGGAGGAATTGGATATCCAGAAACTGTAGCGCGTAATTGTAGGTCTACTCAACTCTGACAATGTATGCAACATTTCAACATCAATGTCGGGTTGCATAAATTTATCTCAAAACGGTTGCATTCACAATGTCGGTAATATCACAAAAAATATACTTTAGTTAAGGAAATATCCGGCTTATAAAAATACTTTTTACTTTTATTTTAACGTTCATTAAAAATAATTTTCAATTTAAAATGTGAAAATATGATAACGATCTGGAATTTTATGTATTTCGCAGTGCGAGAAGATGAATGCATTGTACTGTATAATGAATAGCAATCACGATGAAGCGCCTATTAATATATCTATATAAAAAAATATAAACACAAACTATATTTTGCCAATAAAGAGTAGTAAGCCTACTCATTTACCGTACAAATATAGCTAGGTACAATAAAATCAGTTACTTATTATTTTAAGAAGTTTATTTTAAGAAATACATTAAATAATATGACCACTTCCATTATGGTAAGATACTTTGATAAACGTTTGATAACAATTGTTATAAATACATTATTTCAGAAAATAACGATTACGTCAATACCATAGCAACAGTAGCTTCTTCATTAAATGAGAAATAGTCACGTTCTCTTGGCCTATTACTACTATTTATTTTTGTCGTCCCCCGAGGCTTGTTCACTGGCTCCTGTAATCGATTACATACTTCATTAATCCCAAGGATAAGATTATATTAATCGTGTTATTTATAAACAACGATAAAGATCACATCCAGTAAACCTCTTAACATCTGGAGGCGTTAGTAAATGTTAATAAATCGTTGTCCTTTAATTAAATAATTATAGGATTATAATGTTTTTGTTTTTAGCGGCTTTTTCGCGTCATAACAATCAGTCAATTGAATCTTTATAACATTTGTTAAGAATCTCTTTTAAGCCACAAACCAAATGGTTGTTAGGCGTTTTCCTCCACCTTTCATTCGTGTACGAAAGTTTGTCAGTTATCACATGCTATCGTGGCTGCAATCCCCGTGACACAACCTCAGTCCAAACACGACGCAATAACAATTGGCGCGATTCCAATTGTGTCTGTGGGCTAATCGATTGGTAGCTCAGTGAGGGCTTGTTTGGAAAAATCTAATTGTGTGGGCAATATCGCTTGGTATCTAGTTTTTAGTCCTCTTTGCCTTGTTTATTCAAAGAGCCTGTAAACATGTCAGATTGGTTTCTTTAATGGTATTAAGGTTTCGTACCTCAAAAGGAAAAAACAGAACTTGCTACGAAACTATTGAACCAATTGAGTTGAATACTCATATGTAAGTCGATGACTACTTAATTGTGTGTTAGTTGGAGTGCAATAGAGTATTTTATTTTTATCATTGTCCTTGAAATAATCGTATCCAAATCTGTTATTCGAATGGAGTAATCTAACATTGTTAAGAGCTCTGGGATTTGGGACCATGCAGTATCGGTATAATGCATTCTACACCACAAGTTGTAATGTTATCTGGCGGTTTTCCATATATGCCCCTGTGGGCAAGTTCGACATAAGCTCAATGTTTTACTTTCATAGGTATTCAATGCAATATCCAAAGTAAAACTATTCTAATCTATTGCCTTATTAGAAGAATATGATGAAAATTTACTATTTGAATCTCCGAAAATAAAAAAAAATTTGACTTACATTCCATAATTGCAATGTTAAATTTATTTTTAAAGTTTATTTAATAAACAAAGAAAATGGAGACCCGTGCCCAATAGCGAAACTGTGATACGTTGAACAATTAGAGAAGTTATTTATGTCCTGTTTTAAGTTGAAGATGGTGATTGTAATATAAACAATGACTTACGAGACCTAACCTAAAATAATCCACCAGAGATCTATCAATTGATCATTTAAAAAATATAGTTTAATATGTAAAGAGTGACTTACGAAATATTACGCTTAGAAATCCACCAGAGATTCAATTATAAAATACCAAAGACCCCAGAGTCTGAATCGTCAACATTTGTACGATATTGACAAAACCAACAAAAACTTCGCCAGGACAACATTTGGTTCGTTAACGAACAATAGAACAGAGTGTTATCATGCAAATTCATCCGGCAACGTGTATTGAGTATAAGAATTATTCCGTAAAATAACACAGTTGGCACAGCCCCAAATGTGCCTCCCTGAAGCTTGTCAGCTTGTTCTTCCATTTTTAGGAAGTGACTTCAAAGACTTACGAGTTTCTGTTTTTCATATGTTTATAGAAATACCAGTTTATGCTTGCGATATTGTCTGCGTGACTTTACAATCAGGTCTAGAGAGAATCAAAAATTGTGGACTTACAAAAAAGTTATTTAATGCTCAGATTCCGCGTGGTGACGACTTGCTAGAGGACCTCTACTTGCTATTTTAAATAAATCTATTATTTAGTTTGAAGTGATTACATACACTAGTTATTATTAAAGCCTTTATTGAAATACATTTAATATGCATTAAATATGCATGTTCAATTATCCTCAATCTAATACTAATACAGTCGGTGGAATTCATTATCACCCATTAATTAATACTTGTATTATATAATAATATTATCAATCAGCTGAATATTAATTACAAACCTATTCACAGCAGGCCATTTTCATTAATATAATGTGTAAGTATGTGTATCACCAATCCGCATTGGAGCTGCGTGGTGTGGGGAGAGAAAAATGGTGGAATGCAAACGTTTCGAATTTATCTGATTAAAGTGAACATCACATTTTTAATGATCATCAACAAATTTTCCAAACACATTATTTGAAATTAAATAAATTTCTAGTATTAAATATAATATACAAATATTTAGGAGCGACAATATTTATTCTAGTTCGTAATGCGTACATTTTCATTTTTACTATTCCGCCCATCAATAATAGTTATATTTCACCGAAGCGGGCCACTGAACCGCACTATTAGACTTTCCACTTAGCTGAATCACAAAAACTAAGATTAGAGGCTGTGAAGGTATCGACCTTGATAAAAATATTTATGAAGGCACTATGCTACCTGAAAAGGGGCCTTGTATCGTCAGTGGTCTGACCAAGTCTGATTATAAAATTTTCGAGACCTATTTAAAAAGTGTCAACGGTCAAATTAAATGTATTAAGTAAATTTTAAACGCCTTTCTATAAACGTACAACCTCAAATAGGACTTCTACCATATTTGTTTCTACTTAGTATATTTCTACTCGTTTTCTACAAACACAATATCTATGTTTAAATAATGTGCGATAACTACCGCACATAGTTTGACGATATTAGCGTAGATGGTGCTTGTAATTTGTACTTAGAAAATTATGTTACATGTCCGTCACAAAAAGAATTAAAAAATACGCTCTCATCTGTTTTTGTTTAGCTTTATTTAAAAGTAGTTGGGGCTAACCGGTCATAGGGACGCGGGACACAGATGTTTGTAATAGGGAGTGTCGCAAAACCCTGATTAAATCGAAATAGTTGGCAACCCTAAACGCCTGTAAACAGCTGCTCACGTTTCTGACGTAACAAATTGCCTCTTCTGTAAAACAATGAAATAACCAACTCAGAATGATATTTTTCACCTACGCCTTTATACTGGATTCGACGTAGAGAATTTATAGAGCAACGGTTTTATAATTATTCATTTTCTCTGTAATAGTGCTTATTGTAATGTTTTGATGTATCTATGCTTAATATTACCATCATATCATCTAGATAAGTATCTTGCCAGCATATACGATATTATATTTGCGTATGTTACGAGTAACGCACCCAACTATTTGCAACATTCGCTCTATTACACAGCCTTCTTGAACCTACTTTTCTGTTAACAGAAGTTGAAATACAATATTTTGTTGGACACTTATAAAGACACTATAAAGACACCTAGTACGGAACTCAAAACTTCTACACGTAGTTAATAATATATACACACAGACACACACTCTCCAAACACATCTACATACACACCCATTTACACACGTACAAACACATACGCACAATCACAAACACACAAACAACAACATAAAATATTATATAGTTATATGTATGGGAATCTACGGCAGCATGGAACATCCTAACACAAGTAATATTATATACTTACAAGGATATTCAAACATCTCTATAATAATGTAATGTAAACCTTTATGGAAGATAGGTACAGCCGAAAGTAATGAGGTAACAAACATAAAAAAATACAGTCGAATTGAGAACTTCCTCCTTTTTTGAAATCGCTTGAAAATTCACATACGCAACACAAACATTTACAAGCAACGCCCTAAATGTAAATGTTCACTATAATTACTTTTCCCCCTTCGCAAACGACAATCAACCCCCACACTCACGCTTTCACTTAGCGAGACATAACCCGCATCAACAATTGAACGAGTAACAATCCAACGAGCGATAAAAATTTCATTTCTTTTCCTTTTATTTGCATAACTACGAGTATATTGGTATAAAGGATTTAGGGTAAAAAGAATTGGGTAAAATACGAGTATGCATTAAGTTTTAAAAGCAAAGGTTTCAAAAAATATTATTATAAACTACTGACAAACACTTTTTGAGCGAATACTTATTAAGCAAAATTGTTATACTTAATTCAATGTATTTCCCTGTAGGAGGATCGAATTTTCTCAAAACGATTTATTTACCTAACATAAATGAGTAGCAAATGAGCATGCACGCCACCTGATGCTAAATGCTCACTGCAACCCATTGACACCCACGATCGATCTACTCGATGTAACAGCGGTTTGAGCAATCGTTTTCCAGGGGTGAGGGACAATGCCTTTCAATTTACTCCCAACCCACTGTTTGTTTAGCAATATTCAGGGTTCAGATGATATCTAGAAATACATGACTTTTTTGATAATTTAAAATACAACCTAACTTTAGGGTTTATGCTCGTGAATATTTTTCTCAAAAAAACCTCAATAGTAGGCCGTAAAAATTATAAATCGATATCAAAAATTTTACTCATAATTTTAACTATTCAAGTTACTTATCTCAATCATAATCTCATCTACGTATAAATTATAATTATGTATCTGTTAAAAGTTTTAACGATTTCTACTTCATTAACTACAGTGAATCCTAAATAACTCTGAGGTTAATTACAATATAAATAGATCAAAATTTAATTTCACTACCTACTAGTGAGAGTCCCGAAGAACACTTGCGTAAAAATTTCACTGACTTATAAAAAATTCAGTTTCATTTCTCTGCGATTCAACACGAGTACATAATTGATTCGTTCATTTAAAATACATTAAGCGGAGTGTGCGATCGGCGAAGGCGCGGAACAAAGGTCATTTCCGAGGCTAACCATGTAACCCCAAAATGTTTGTGTAACTAATATTCAATGTTAGGAAAGCCTCACATAATGTAACACAGGCTTAATCGAAAATTTCAGTGCCATTCAAAATTATAAAAACATAAAATATTAGTCTCTACCTACGTATCTGTATACTATATCTGAGTCAGTGAATTCAAATGATCAAATCAGATGAATAGATTAGCTGATTCTATTAATTTTATACACAATGTATGCACATACATTCATACTCAGATAAAGTATACTCGTACTTTATATCACAGATTTTTTTATAAGCAATTTACTTGTACATTAGAGCGTACATAATTTTTAATTTCGCTTAAGTTTTAGCAATGTGAAATATCCTTAGCTGGTGGTATTATTGCCATGTAAAGGCATAAAGGTACCTAACATAACATTTAATTTTATCACGGCGATACAATTTGAAAGACCCCTTTTGAAGCAAATTCTAGCGGTGGACCGCGCGTCGCTTATTGTTACTGGTTAGTCGATATCGGTCAGACCACGGGGGAAAGAGACAAGCAGAGGGAAATGCCTAACAGCTATTTGTTGTGTGGCAACAATTAGTAACATGGTTACGACTTACAACTTGTTAAATAATTTCATGCGTATTTTCTTTTATTTTGGTTGTGATTTGGGGTACATGGTAAATGCAGCCTCAGTTCTACCAATAGTATTTAAAAAAACCTGGTCAAAGAAATTGATGGTAGCTTAATTAACTGATTCCCTAAGATATTTTTTTTATTCAAATACCTACATACCGTCCATCATGTTGTATATCCAACTATCTACAGTTTAACTATTTGACTATGAAGTTTAATAATGTTTAAAGCTCTCTTTAGGAATTTTAATCAACGTCTGCAATAAATACTTTTCAATATAATTGGAATAAAATTTTACGGTATTTCAATATGAAAGTATTTGACAAAAGTGACTAGTTTTTAAAGCTCTCTAAAGCCGTACAAAGCACTGAAGCTGTGTAAATTTACTCGAATCGAATGCAGTTTCGGATTTAATGAGATTGACTCTTTCTACTCATTCTACAAAGCACATTAAGCTACGATGTAATAGAACTTGTCACAGAAAGTTTCCTTTAAATTTGCAATCTCTAAGAAGAAAACAATATTCCTTAATTTCTATTAAATACACCGTTATTACATGTATCAAAATTTTAATAAGTCGCGACTAGTAACGCCATCTATCCTGATACCGTGGACATACAGTACTATCGTAATCATAAATTATTGTATTATAAAAAATTACGTCATGTTTCTACTTATTTTAGTAGATAATACACAAGCGCACTGCGCAAATTTTTTGTAACCTGCGGTTTGCCTTAAACCGGTTTAAATAATCAATTTCTTTTTCCGACAACTTAAGTTAGATTATATTTCAAATAAGAGAGACAAAGTAATAGACAGCATACTACGGAGAAGTAGTTAAAATCAGCCAAATATTAACTCAAATTATGCAAACAAATGCAATTTGGTCGGCGTACGTTTTCGTATATCAATGTATGCAAATGCGAAGATAATTGTGCTTGATTCAGGGACGGCTGTCACACGGCATTTTGGGTCTTATTTTTGAAACGCAAGTGTTGTCTTGCTTATAAGCAAGACAACACTAACAAGGTTATGAGGTTATGAGGGTAGAAGTGGCACCTTCTCGGACGAACGTGCTGAACCAATATCTAATATTACTTTAATATGAAATTTTCAGATTTTCATTATTCAGAGCCTCAATTCTGCTACTTTAAAATATTTATCAAACCATTATTATTAGTTAACAGAACGGTCTTGCAATGCAATGGCGATCAGTATAACTGTTCGAGATGTTGGAAAAATTATAACTAATCAAATAGGTACACCTATTTGGACTCCCCGGCGATGACAGTGCCGGAGCCACTGATCTTATTTCATTTGTTCTAGTATCCTTTAGACACAATTACAATCGCAGAACCCAAATATGTCCTTATTACAATTCTATCATTAAACAGGTATATAAAATAGTGGCATCATTAAAACTAACTGTAGCATTAATATGACCGCAAACAGCACACACTCGTACCATACGAGTATAACGTTAATGCTACGGACACTGCAGATATAATGAACGTTCAACCGCGGTCATGGTTAGAGCTTTTATAGAGCGGTCGTGTTCTATTTTAGTTTTTGTGCATCTCTCTGTATAATATGAAGCATGTGGTGCCCGCGACTTTGTCTGCGCAGGTTTAGTATGTCGAGAAAATCACACAATATCTTTATAAATTATAGCTATATTATTGTAAAGTTTCTTTAAAATCCATTCAGTAGTTTTTACGTGAAAGAGTAACAAACATCCATTCATCCATACTTACAAACTTTCGCGTTTATAATATTTGTAGGATTATTGTCACTACTAGAATTCTCTACCAGAAGCCCTATCAACAATCCTTTACAGCCCCACTGCTGGGCACAGCTCTCCTCTACATGAAAGGGCTTCCACAGTCTACGCTGATCAAGTGCGGAATTGTCTTCTCAAAAAGGACACTATTGCATATTTAACTCATAACAAATATTTTGTTTCAGATTGAACACAACTAGAAAACGGGGTTCCGTAGCAACATGTCACAAACGAAGCGATTATGCGGGATCCACGTGGGTTCCGTCGGTGTTCTGGCTGTCTTATTGTACCTGATTGACATTTCAATAGCTGTAAGTATATATTAAAATTTAAACAAAATCATTTAGTACCTACATTTAGTAAATTTTATCTGTTATCTCTACAAAAAATTGTATTTTTCTACAACGTTCTGAAGTTGTAACTTTTTCTAAAATAAAATTAACCTAAGTTACCTGCTAATAAAAGCCTTGTCAAAATCGGTACAGCTATTTCAGTGATTAGCCAGAACAAACAGACAGACAGACAAAAATCATAAAAAATATTATTTGGTTTATGTACCGTATGTATATTTACATGCAAGTAGTAAAAAGCGGTTAATTTAATATTACAAACAGAGACTCCAATTTTATTTATGTACTAGCTGTGTCATGCGGTTTCACTCCCTTTAAGAATTGTGACGTAACGCTTGATAGCCTATAACCTTCCTCATTAATGTAGCTATCAGACACAGAAAGAATTTTTCAAATCCGACTTGTAGTTCCAGAGATTAACGCGTTCAAACAAACAAACGAACTCTTCAGCTTTATATATTAGTATAGATTGGCACTCCAAGATGTTTCTTTTTATTTACACAGAAATAAACGAATCTTTCTTTACATAGTATGAAATGAAGTCGCTTCCGTTGTCTGTTCGCTAGATCTTTTAAACTGCTCAACCGATTTTAATGCAGTTTTCAGCAATAGATAGAGCGATTCAAGAGGAAGGTTTATATGTATAATTTACTGATTTTTAGCCAGTTCAGCTCGTAAAAGATAGAAAACATTGACATGACCATGAAAGGCACAGAAAATATTTTATCAAAATTGTTCCTATAAAAGTTTATTATACCACCCGACGACCCTTGTGATGTAGTGTTTAACGTGCCGGTGCGCTTTTCGAAGGGTCCTGGGTTCGATTCCCGGCGGGACGGAAATTTGAATGACGAATTTAGATTTATGTTCCAAGTCTGGGTGTTTGTGTGTGTCCATGGCGCCCACGACACAAGGAATCCTAGTGGGGCTGTGAGTGTAAAGCATTTTTTTTAACCGACTTTTATAAAGGAGTTTCTCAATTCGTTTTTTTTAATTAACGTTTCTTACCTCATAACTTTCGGCTGGCTGAACGGATTTTGATGATTCTTCTTTCATTTGAAAGCTGGTGCTTCCCGTGTGGTACCATTTCAATTTGGTTCTGACAATGGCATCCATAAGAAAACCATATAAGTATTAAATATGCAAATTTGCATAAGTATGTGCGGGACAATTTTAAAGTTGGTTGTTTTTATTGATAGTCTTCTATGATGAAGGTGAAGGTTTTCAATTCCTCTGTATTTCTATTAAGCAGCATTCTTCTTTGCCTTCTAGATTCCTCCTCAGCGCTGGGCTGATAGTGTTCCTGAATAAACAAGACCTGCTGGAAGCGAAGGTGTCTTCAGGTCGCAGCATCGCCCCCTACTTCCCTCAGTACCTTCACTACCACGTACCTGGAGACGAGTACATACGCACTAAGTTGTTCATAAGAAGTTTATTTGCTGTGAGTTATCGTTCATAATAATCATTAATTTATTTGTTATACATACTGTAGCCTTCCTCGATAAATGGACTATCTTACACTAAAAGAATTTTTTAAATCGGTCCAGTAGTTCAAAACAAACTCTTCAGCTTTATATTATTAGTGCTAGCAGTGCCTCGCGGTTTCACCCGCGTTAAAAAATTTTCCCCAACATTTCCCTTCACTGCTCTGCTTCTATTGATTGTAGCGTGATGAAAAGTATACTATAACCAGCTCAGGAGTATGAACAATAATTGTACCAAGTTTCGTTA
>DWQK01000926.1:0-17699 GCA_018231225.1 Noctuana stator
ATTGCGGTGGATTTAATGATGTCACTTTGGAGCAAATTCAGCACCGAGGCAGTTTTGTCCATCATTATCATTAGCTAACTTATTATGTTACGTCACCATGCGTTAACGTCAAATGGTGTTAATGAGGATGGAAAAAATGACAGTTATACTTATGTATTTTTTTTTTTGCAAAATGGAATGTTTTGTAAATGTGCCCTTTTGTCGTAATGAAGCCGATAGGGTAAAGGTTTGATTATTGCTCGAAACTCTTGGCATTAGTCGGCGCATGTATGGAGCCTGCACTTGTCTAGGCTCACGCCTCCTAATTTCGCCTTTTTTTAACAGGTTTAGCACAAAAATGTTGGCCCCACTGATTTAAATCTTTTGTAGCCAAGTTGAAACTCCTCGAGAACCCTGCGCCGGCTTTTGATTTAAACAATTTAAACACACGCCTAATAGTTTACCCTATTTTTAATGGGTTTCACTCATAGATTTTAGTCGCACTGATCTAAATCTTTTGTAGGTCGCAACACAGTTGCAACTAATCAAGAACCCTGAATATTATTAATTAATTAGTATGAATGCAACATGAATGGTGTAACAAGGTGTACCCAAGTTTTTCTTCCATTTCATTCGAAACAGTTACAAGTAGTTTAGTTTGTCCGTTGCTATACCATTATGACGGAGGTAGGTAATGACGGTTTGTTGGGCAGGTGAAACGTCGGTAATGACATGGAGTGAAGAACTGAATCATATGTTATGAATTATGATATTACCTATTATTAGAACGTTCTGTTTCTATGGGAATTCGGCTACATCGTTTGAAAGTAATAGTTTGTATAAGGGTCAAGTGGTGAATCGAGTACACAATAGTTGACATTTCTAAAGCATTAGAAAGACTTGCATAACTGTATCTAGAACCGTATGTACATTATCTAGAAATAGCGGAGTTACAAGAACTATTCTTCCTATTACATGCAAGGAAGCATTGAAACCGTGCCAGTATCAGACGATTGTCACATTATCTAGCAAAGTTAAGTCACAAATTGAGGCCATTTTCCACTTCTGAAGATTCAAAATGCTGACTTTCCGAACGTAATTTTTTTTAAGTTTTGTATTTCTTCCTTCCTTATAGATAATCCATGCAAAGATATAACATTTCTGGGGAAATCCAAACACATGTCTTATTGATTATACAAAATGGTTTAATAACTTAAAATTTAGAAAGACAAGAATAACTTGCAGGTCATGAGAAACCCCAGGATGAACACTAATTTGTTGAATCGATTTTTGAATTTGATTTGAAATTTTTTGAATCGATATCACAGATTACGATAGGCGTACGTATTACAAACTTTATAAAACCAGATAGTTTTCGGGTAATCAAAGCCATTCAGAGAGCTCGTGTATCTCATTGGTCAATGTATTTGTGACGTATCGATCTCATTGGTCAATTTAGGTGTCACGTGACCGCTGGCTAACGTAGCTGATGTAAACAGAATCACATTAAAGAGTTTGCAATAAACTCCTGGAAATTCCTCCAACATTTGTTTATAAAAACAAATGCACTACCTACGCTCAAAGTGTTCAAATGTCCCGAACCAAAAAACAAAACTATTTATTCTAAGCCTAAAGCACTGTCACTTGTAATTACTCACAGGATTTGCATTTATGAGCGATCCACGTCTATAGTAGGTATACATTATCGTGTGTCATTGTCTTGCAAATTTTTGACACAGTTTACAGTTACCTACTTAGTTATGAGTAAGTTTACAGTTAGGTACTTGGAACTACGAGTTTATGGGACGTGGTATCATAAAGAGACTAGCTTTTTGTTTGCTTAAATAGACGTAGTTGGCCTAGTAGTGTTTTCAATATTATTTGTTACCGTCACTACGAATAAGTTAGTAGAGATTTTTCCTTAAACAATATCATATACGATTTTACAATAAAACCATAAATAAAACCATAAAACTTCAAGCCAAGTATGTAGGCAATGGCGTAAGATATAAAATATACCATTTTAATTGCCCTCAAGTATCTTAGCCTTGTCTATGTCAAATGAACTCTGTATACTATATCTGTATATAATACTCGTGACCAGCCCTTCTTCAAAACACGGATAACATAATAAGAGGAGTAAGTATTTAATATTCAATCTTATACCTTGGTATTAATGTTCAAATTACCGTGAATCTAAGAGCCATTTATCGTCCTTTATCATGTTAGTACGTGCATCTTGTAAGTATAAACGGCGATCATCAGCTGTGGTTCGCGTTGACAAATATTCTTTATTCATTACTATAATAAATTACAAAATAAGTGTAGATTACCAATTCTTGTTGTCTAAATGATTGCCTAAAAGGTTTCGGCGGACCATTTTGAGCAAAATGTTCATAACTCACGTTATTTATTTTAAAATAGAAATTGGATACAGACGGCGAGACACATTTCAGAAGAGCAAACACAGATTTCATAGTGTAGTTTTAAAATTAACATCTCAATGAACTTAGTGGTTTCTTTTTGTTAAACATTTGTGTTAGTGCTACACAAAGACAGGTCAGGCGTACTTCGTTAGATGACATAGATTTTATTAGCCGACTTTAAAAAAGGAGAGCTGTCAACCGTCTGGTTATTTTCTTTTTTGTTCATTTAAAAATTAGGGCCTTTTTCATTAACCTAAAGCTAGTTAAGTACCGATTAATATTCTTGTTAATACATTTATTAACACCTTAATAGGGAAAAATTACGCCTTTAGTTCTCAAAAGGCACCAATCTGGATTTATTTTAAGTTAGTGTCCTTATGAACCTGAGATCTGCCATACGGTAGGACTGTAATGGTTCTAGTTTCTTGTTGAATAAGCCGAGGACCATTTAGCGATTAATTTTATTATTGAATTAATCTTACCGCGTTCCCTCTCATATAAAACTTCTTGGCGAAAAATGAAGCATAAAAAAACCAAACAGCCAATATTTTCAGCCTAAATTATTTAAGCAATCTAACTGTAAAACCGTAAAAGGATGTGTGAATTGACGGTAAAAATAACAATGTCCTCCGTTCCTCACTCATATGTATTCTGTGAAAATTAGACGATAATTGACCTACATAATGTTTAAAAACACAGATGTAGATTAGGTTACACGCTGTGGAAGCACGTGGTGTGAACATTAAAAATAAACATATATACATTTGGCTATGATAATCTATACTAATATATAAAGCTGAAGAGTCTGTTTCTTTGTTTGAACGCGCTAATCTCTGGAACTACAAGTCGGATTTGAAAAATTCTTTTTGTATATGATAGCTACATTCAAGAGGAAGGTTATAGGCTATCAAACATTACGTTACTATTCTTAACGCGGGTGAAACCGCGTGGCAAAGCTAGTAACTAATAATGTTAATACTTAATACCTCACAGCAGAATTCTTAATCAACACAACAGCCTGATTAAAACCGGCCACAAGCCGGTCACAGTCAGGCTTAAGTATTTCGTTAACGTGCAGTTTTCTTAAATACAATTTTCAATTAATTAAAACAATAGTGATTTAAGGTTTCATTTTGTTGTTAATTTTGAGTTCTGAGAAATATTCTGAGTATTCGCAAGCTGTTCGATTATTGAATAAACTAATAGTAATTATAATATTAAATTATTAAAATTTTACAGTTTATTCCAGGGCCTATTTCTAGGATACTAGAATTGATTATATTGTAGTTACTTTAATTTTAATTAATAAAATTAATATCATTAAGAGTTTCTGGGTCATCGTTATTAACATCCACGCCATTTTCGTCTAAATATCTTTCAAAATGAGAGGAAAATTATTTGTATTAACAAACAAACAGTATTTGTTTTATTTCCTTTTACCTTGCAAATGAACTGTTAGTATCGATTAGACCCGTATTTATTGTAGGTACATACAAGGCTGCTAGATAATGTAAGAAGTACCTACGAGAATATTGATTCTGAAAATAAATTTTAACGCAAAAAGAAGTAACTCTTAAATTCTTGATTCAAATGAATGATGATCTGGTTTAACGTATGCAAAACACGCTTATTGCAATTAACATGATAATTTTACATACAATGGGTTTCAGAATCTTCTTCTAAAAGAATTAAAATGAATGCTAGTATATTTGTCCTTCATTCGTTTCTGAAATGGTGGCGATTCTAATGAAATTGTTATGCAAATAATTTAATTAGAATCTTTCTAATCTTTGCGCTGGTCTCTTGATGATGTAGATTCGCAATTTGACCTATAGGTTGCGCAGCGGTCCCTGACCGCAGGAATGTGTGAAACCACTGCATCCACTTTGAGATTTTTCAATATTAACATTACTATGAATGATTCCATAATCAATGAGAACTTAAAAACAATATAACAATCACCATTGTATATGGAGAAAATCGTAGACAATTAACAAGTTTTTGTTCCGATTATGTACCTCACACATCTATACTAATATATAAAGGTAAAGAGTTTTGTTTGAACGCGCTAATCTCTGAAACTACAAATCGGATTTGAAAATATCTTTTTGTGTATGATAGATACATTTCTGAGGAAGGCTATCAAGCAATACGTTACTATTCTTAAAGCGAGTAAAACCGCGTGGCACAGCTAGTAATTAATGAAGACTATAGCGCAGCAACTATTTTATTTATATTATGAATACAAACAGTTTCTGATTCACTATAATGCAAAAGTAATAATTAATGAACTACCATTGAACTACTAATTGTAACTGCATTACTGTTTTCTTTAGTTCCTCGGTAAAATTTAGTATTTTCCTTGTCGCTTTAATAGAATTGTAATTCTTTACGGAAACCACAAATACCTTGATTTGTGTAGGTAATAAGTATACTAGATCATCTGCACTTCCTTTATAACCTCTACTATCAACTATAAATAGTGACCGAGACACGATTGCTTTTATTTCAAAACATGTAATGGACTATCTTTGATTGTACGATGATGATGAAATTTTGAAGTGTTTTAAACAATAATTTCAAATAATATTACACAATGAAGTCATTTGTCATCGTCCTATTTCTAAAATAGTAACATAGTAGGGAGATCATACGAGATGTATAAAAAAATATTTTTTAAATTTTGTACACCTACTAGGTATAAAAACAACACAATATCAGAATAAGTGATGGCCATCTAACAACGAAACATGATACAGCACTAAAGGTTTGCGGAATTTGCGGTATTGTAAATCATTCATAACATACGTGTTCATAGTTTATATTATAAACATACAATAACATTGACGTTAAAATCATAATGCGTTACAGAACAAAGTCGACAAAAATGTTCATAAGATTGGAGGATACGATAAACCATAACCGTTTTATTTGACATGCAGTGTAAGTATAGTGTAATATGTGTTTGTGTGTGTTCTGTGATGGTATTGTCGTGACCGTCAGCACTACGACTATTAATAGAAGGGGCTTACCTTTCGTGTCTCCGTGCAGTGTTTTGACGGAGGGTGCAAGTCCGAAGGGTGCCTTTGGCACGATCGCTGCGCCCTTGTTCCTTTCAAATAAAGCTTTCCGTTCACGTAGGGACATTTCAGCCGGGTCCTTGTCCTTCGACCTGGGACTGCCCGCTTCGAACATAGCCGCCTTGGACAGCACAGAACTTCTGTCAGCGTTGCCACTTAATTTTGTGGCCAATCTCTTAATGACAGGCGAACTTTTCTGCGATACCGGTTTGTCATCAGCCGGCTTTGTTTGTATACAATTCTCGGTTGCATCATTGTCGTTCTCCTCCCGTTCAATAGCATTGTTCTCCTTGTCTTTTTCACTTTCACAATTCTCCTCGGTGATAATTTTACGCGGTGGTGTTGGTGCCCTGTATTTTTTAATCGACGGTTTTTTTGTCACCGACGTCGGGGCGACCGGCGATGAGGCGACCATTGTCGCCATCTTGGGGGCTGGAGCTGCACTGGGGGTTGTCGATGCACACGTCGGATCCTGTCGGTTGGGATCGGTGTTTTTCGTGGAGGCGAAATCATAGACGAGCCGCGATTGGCTTGCGGAGACCCGCCGGTACCCCTCGCCCTCCTACGATTGGACAATAGCAGACGGCGCGGGGTGAGCACGTGCGTGCATTTCGTGTATCGACACGGCGCGGAACGGTTTCACGGCTCGGCCAGGTTTGACCGCAGCGCACACAGAAACTGGGTTAGGTAGCGCTAAAAGGGTTTGTGGCGAAGTTGCATCATGAGTCGAGATGTCAGTTGCGTAAGTTTGGTTTCTAGGAAACAATGACAAGATAAAGTTGCGTGTAGAAAAGATCTAGAACGACCGGGGGTTCAAGGCGCTCGATCGAGCGGGGTTGGTGGTGACCGTTAGTCGTATGTGAAGTTACGTTCGCTGTCGTACGTCGTGGGGAAGCGTGAGAGCACGTGAGACGCGGGTGGCGACGTATTAACAACTGGCGTTCGAGACTCCGGGCGGTGAATCCGCCACACGTGCGGGAACCGGCCCCGGCCGCTGATAATAATTATTTTGACGCGAGCACACACGATGACTGTTTTGCAATTTTATGTGAGCACGAGGAAATGCTAATGACTTGTGGCACGAAGCCGTCAACGAACGTGCACATGCAGAGATCAATATAATAAACAATCGTATTAATATATGAATAATTAAGTCAAGCTTAGGGTTTTGTCTACGATTGTAGTCTAGCGTGAGTTGAAATCGCACATCGCGCGAACTGATGGCATAAAAATGCATTAACTTTGATTATACCTATTAGGTCCGAAGGTCTCTTCGGATCTGGCTTAAATATTTACTTACTTTTAGGTTTAGGAGACACAACACAAATTTCTTATAGTTTAGAGTTACAGCTTTATGATATAAGGAGGCAAATAGATAGACAATGAAGGCTACGTAATATAGTTTAGAGAGGGACCCACTGACAATCGTTGGGTACATAACCTTAAAAAATATCAAAAAATTCCTAAGCATATTGACACTTCGGATCTTATTCTTTATAGGAGTTACATAGAAAATAACTATGCCTTTAACTGTACGCAAGAATTTAGAAACCACGTGAACGTTACGAGTAGGTAATATAGATGAAAGGTCATCGCGGTCCCTGTAGTGTAAACAGGCAGTTAAAATAGGAAGCGAATGTTTGCTCCGAATGGAAACACTCGCTCCGGGAATCCACAAATGGACTCTCAGCTGGAGAAAAAACAAACCCGACACCTTTTACGGCTATTGATAACATTGGAGTTGCACGAATAGACGAGATCTTTGAACCGTTAGCTTTAAATCTGTGCTTTTTTTGTGAAAGTAGCGTAGTTTTATCGATAAATTTTATAAAATTCAACGACAAAGCTTATTGTCCTTGTTGTTTTTTGGCCATTGTTACATAGTGTGATTTCATGTCTATAAACAAAATTTAAAAAATATAGCATAGCAAAATTTATTCTCTTTTTAGAAACACAGTAAAATTTTACGAAATAAATCAGTAGAAGTTTAAAAAACGGTAGGTATATCCATTCAGTTAGTACACAAAGTAAACTAAATAAGGTAAAGCGTAATTAATTCACCAAAATGTGTTTTTAGTGGAAGAGGTTATCGTCATTGTGGTTTCAATAAACAAAGGGCAACCTTGCGATACGGGAAGAACATTCAAACTGTGCAATGACGGCAGTTAATTCTAATTAATTTGTATTCACAATAATATTTAAAAAGTAGCTTCTGAGATTTGGCGTCACGATACGCAAAAGGCGAGTCACTGAATACAGCATAATATATAGTTCCTATTATATTAATAAAACAAGACGGGCATACTAGGAAATGCCTATTTCAATAAGTGACAGAAGTACATTTAACAAGAAACACAAGTACAAATTGCGTCCATATTATTTACATATTTAAGTGCAACATGAAATGTAATTGACTTATGTAATGTAAAAGTCCATTATCAAATTGTTTCCTAATACCATAAAAAGTTCAAATATCTAATAACAAGCCTCAGATAATAGCAATCAGAAATATTGAAACAGCAGAAGCAAAAATACACGCAAGCATACGAAGGCAAATATGGCCAACCTTCGCACCACGCAACGTTCAACGCTCAGTCTCCATTACCGAGCCCTAAATCTATATGATTTCATAAAGAAAACAGCAACACCATCAACTTATTGAAGAATAGAACAAAGTATTAACCCAAAAGTTTAAGTAGTCAAACTGCCGGCGTAGTAGACGAAATTGAACGCGTCTATTAACCAATTCCCCCTGTTCATAAGCTAGTTGCCCTGCCTAAATTGAGATAGACATCCCCTAGGAGTCAATGACTGGGAATAGTAGACATTTTGGGAAGCATAAAAGTGTAAGAGTATAATGAAAGTCGTAATTTTTAACGCTTTATTTCGTCGGAAGAAAATTTAAACTCATAAACGGGAATACTCCTTCGTCTGGCACATCTGTTACTTATGAACGTATACCTCAGGTTAATAGTATTATTGTAGAGATAAAAGATGAAATTTGAAAAGATAAAAGATGAAAGCAGCCAATCTTTATACACATGACTTCAATCAGCCACAATTTGATGGTGCACCTCTGCCATTATTTCTAATATTTTGTCTTAGCTTATTATCTACGATTAGAGAGCCACAAATTAAACAGGTAGGTAATAAAAATTACTTGCAAAACATCACCAAATAAACCTGCAACGTTACCAACCGGTCAGACCAGACGAGAGGTTGGCCAAAAAAACATATTATTTGATCTCGATCGTGTCGTGAAGTCGTGATCTGTACCTATAACTACAATACGAAGAGTTCGATGCACCAGAGATTCGAGTGAAGCTATGAAGCCAATATTATAAAATTCACAAGAGAGGCGGGATGCTTCAACACTTATATTGTATGCTTTGCCATGCCCAAGTGCCAAAAACTGAAAATAAACACATATTTATTACACACATACCCATAAACATACATAGTATTTCAATTTTCAAGCAAACTCAATTACCAAGACTAAAAACATTGATTATTGCTTTACTGATTATGCTGGGGGGCTGAACTAATAAAATCAATATGGAGTATGAAAAATATGTATATATTTGACCTTCATCTATTGTAGTTAATACCTTATGTAGCTATAAAACAATGTTTGAGTTGAGTTTGAGTATCAAAAATCAATAGAATAGAAACTTTCCATAATAAACATCGAGGCAAAGCATAGATTAAAAATTGCAGTAAAGAATTTCGCTTCTTCTTCAACACTAAACCATCCAGCATCAAAAAACTACGAAGATCCACATCAACCGGTAACCGCTGTGCAAAAACTTAGTTCAACAAACCATAACGCGACCAGTTTAAAATGTAGTCCCATTGCTTTAAAATCCGTGCAAGAAACAGACTCCTTAACTGGGACGTGTAATAAACTGACGTTGCGGATACCAGCGAATTACAAAGGTCGGTGAAATGAATGGGAATAAAACTACAAACTGTTATTTTCAAACAAGCAGGATTGCATCGACGTGAGAATGATGCAATTCATAAAAAGTTGTTGCGATAGTGGGAAGATCGAGACGATTATCCATGAAGATTGCACTGAAATGTCCCTTTTTTGCTTGGCTCTTGTAAATGGGATTTTTTTTAGTCGTGTAAAAAGTACGCAAACAGACAGACGATCGACACCACCAATATTATCATTAACAACGACGAGTGAAGTAAAGCTATCTATATATGCGGTTAACCGAAAAAATTAATCGAACAAATATTTTCACACAAACAAATTACACACCCACAAAACACACTTTTTTTTTGTTCCAAGTGGATTTTTTTTTATAGGTATTTTAACTATGTTTGTACTAAGTAAATACATATTTAATATTTACGGAGTAAAGATGAATTCCCCGAATGATGTCTGACTTGTCTGACTTTTTTTAAAATCCCAAAGCTGGACACGGGTCTTTTTCCACAACCGAGGAAGGCCTGTAGCATACTCCACTACGCTGATCAAATGCAGATTGCACTTCTAACTTAGTATCCTATAAGTAATGTTGGCACAAAACCATTTAGCCATTTGAAGATATACCGACTTCGAGAGGTCACTAGATTTAAGTATGAGCGTCTGATCGTAGTAGTGGTCCGCTTTAACCACGTATCACCACGTTCATCCAATTAGGATTGATGGGAGCGATCAGCGAGTAACTTCTGGTATTCCCGTAAATCTATTTCGGTCATATCATCAATCATGTGTTTCGTGTCACTTGGTTCTGATTCTGAGCCGAATGTTGGGCAATCTGGACACTAGTGTACGGTGACATAGATAAGGCGCATTAAAATTTGTAACACATAATTATCTATGTCGACTTCGGCTGACCGCGTACTAATTAACATGTTCTTAATTTGAGATTAAGATCGATCGTTGACTATTTAACTTTTTTAAATTTTTGTATTTGTTTTTCTTCTTGAAAGCAAAAAAAATCTATACTAATAATATAAAGTTGAAGAGTTTGTTTGTTTGAACGCGCTAATCTCAGGAACTATGGACCGATTTGAAAAGTTATTTTAGTGAAGATAGTCCATTTATCGAGGAAGGCTATATGCTATCAAGAGTTACGTTGCAATTTTAATGCGGGTAAAACCAGGGGCACAGCTAGTTATGTAATGAAATGAAATCTAAGATTGATGGTTTCGTCTCAACGATTAATTTTTATTTGACCAAAAATTTATACAAACGTTCACATTCCAAGCAACCCTTTCACTTTGAAAAATATGGGGTCCCATTACTGAAGTGTTTTCTCGGGATATTAAGCCTGCAATTTTGGTACCATAACCTTTTATTAGTTCGGCATACCGTGACATAAAGGCATCAATACACCAAGCACTAAAACGGGGGAGTTTGCACAATGAAACCTCTCACAACACCAATAACCATAACAAAACCTTAGAGCCTATAATTTACCAAAACCGCATACTTGTCATCTTTCGTAATGCACCATGGCATACCCAATGCCAAAACAATGGAGCGACGAAGGGTGAAGCACTAAAAATTGAAGGAACGCCGAAAATTCGTAAAAAGAATAGCTTCGAGAGAATAACGAAACACTCAAAAACGCATACCACACTTAAAAAGATAAAGGGTTTGTAAGTTATTATGAAAAAGTTAATTTTTTGAATTGGCATTGAAAATAAATACTTCGACATGATAATAAAAATAAAATCGACTGAATTGACGACCCATGTCGTGTAGTGGTTACCACGCCCGTCCACCATTCGAATGGTCCTGGGTTCGATTCCCGGCGGGTTAGAGATTTTAATGACGAATTTAGATTTCTGTTCTCGGTGTTCGTACGGTCGAATTAGGAACACTCCTTTTCTGAAGTCCATAAAAATTACTTATGATATTTATGTTGCAACATATTAAGTGCCTGATTATGCGCTAGGTGCATCTGTTTGCTTACAAATGCTCAAATTTCAATACCAACTTTGAGTAGATTGTTAGAAATGACTGGACATAAAATAACTTACGTAATCTATCGCTCGGACAAAGAATACGTCGTTTAATCGTATTTCTTTTAAATAATTTTTCTTTATAAGACGCTGGCCACCCAAATCGCAGACGCGAGTACCTTCCAGAGTTTATGTTCGACAGTAAAACATAAAAATACGTAGTAAAATTACATGTTGTGTTATACCACGCTTTATTAGTTCACCAATCGTAAAGATAGTCACACGATTAAAAAAAATCAAAATTGGGAGGTTTTTAAATCAAATATTGTGTTATTTCTTACTTGACCACACGCACAAACATCATTCTACTCGTATTTATCTGTTCAAGTAATTAAATCGGTAATAGTTTGTTTGTTGTATGCATAGTATACCAGCTATGACCTGCGGTTTCACCCGCGTTAAGAGTTGTAACGTAATGCTTGATACCACCATCCTCATGAATATAGCTATCATAGACAAAAATAATTTTTCAAATCCGACTTGTCGTTCGAGAGATTAGCGCATTCAAACAAACTCTTCAGCTTTATATTATTAGTATAAATTTTTTTGCTTTTAAGAATACATATAGATATAGATTTAGCTGAGTGCAAGTTTACTGCTTCTTTAGCTCAAAGATCTAAAGACCAACTCATCACCAAGGGTTGACTGGTGAAGAATACTGCAACGCATTATGTTTGCCCTGCAACGCATTATGTTTGCCCTCTGTAACCTTTAAGTTTTTAAAAATAATAAACAAAAATATTCAAAGGAATATTTTCCTGTTATTTGCAGTGAGAACGCATTGACGCGTTACGGAATCATAAAGTTTCACTTTATTCCGCACATTTTCCTTATCACAATTGAATGTAATTGAAATGTGTGTCGAATGGTCATGTGCCATGCGAATCCGGTGAAACTTGATGTTACCTGTGTGTTGCCACGATCATGGAGGAAATAGACAAGTACAGATTAGCGCCTGGCAACTATTTGACGTGTACCGGACCCACGTGGCCCCTGACGGTAGCCCCTACAGTCCCTACCTGTAGAGCGGTAGCTGCGATACCAGCGGTAGGGACCCGAGGTCCAAAACGGCCGTGTACACAAGAGGATCTTAACATTTAGTGAAATTTTAAGATTTTTAATTTTATTTTTAATTAATTTAAGGGACCTATAAATTAATAAAGATTTCAATGCAATTATTTTGCATTTATTTACTTGTTGTAAACAATACATATTGGCTTCAACCCTTTTTATGTCCCACTACTGCGCACGGGTCTCTTCCCACAACCGGGGAAGGCCTGGAGCATACTCCACCACGCTGCTCCAATGCGGATTGGTGGAGTATGCTCACTCAATTTACCGAGTGTAATATAAAAATCCAAGTTCAATTCACCGAAATGTAAAAAGAGTCAGAGGAAAGCTAGGCTAATCTTTGATATTTTTTATCTGCATGTTTATCGAAGTACATCGTTAGGTCGGAACAAAATATTTGAACAGTTCAGACCACTATCTTGACTGAGAAGTCATGCAAGAAACAATTCAGTCATGTTTAGCTTTATTAAGTTAGCGGCTTCCGGTTTTCGTGAGTTATGTTTTCAGTAAATTGTTGCCATTTAGTCCTGAAAAAAGGTTGGCACGTTTAGTAAATTGAAGTACTTAAATATTAAAATATATTTTTCCATTACCATAAGATAAGGAAACACGTAAATCTATCGATTGCAGATCAATTTCAGATAGATTCTTTGGTTCAATGCAGTTTATGTTTTAGGCTTAAAGACATTAGGATATTCAAATTAATGAGTACTTACAACATCGATAGTAGGTATAGGTGCTTAAGTAGCATAGCTTAAGCACAATAAAATATAGAGTTTTATGTTTTCTTGTGTTATGTACTCGTTAAGGACTAATGAAAGTTTTCTTCGCCGGCTTTTCTTCCGGTCAACCATAGACAAATTATAGGGCGCCTAAAGCCGATGAACCGATTGATTTATTTGATTTTCATTAAGTTTATATAAAAATAAAAATATTTTACATTGGATTAAAACAATTTTATTTTATTTTTTATGAACACTTTATGAAATAAATGAAATATGACTGGCTGTTTTTCCCTTTAATTCCATGTAAAATAAAGTCAACTGAACGAAATAGGTATATTTCTCTCAGTAGCAAATAAAATCACTTCAGCTTAACCTTTTAAAATTAAGTTTTATCTGAAACTACGTATTTCCTCACGACACAAAGGTCCAGTCGTGTCTAAAGGCGAGCGACAGAGTAACGGCTACTTTCTAATGCTACTTTATTACGCCTATAAATTGGATAGATCGCCCCGGGAGGCGCTTGCCGAGAGGCTATCGCGCCGTTCGATTTAGGGGTGGTGCACATGGATACGATGTTTTACGAGTTGTAAGTTATATGTACGAGTACATTGATGCCACTTTATGTTATAGAAAGGTGATATGAGAACAGATGAGCGAAATGAATAAACATGAAGAAGGTAGATTTTTTGGCAACGGGGAAAACCTTTAAAAGGTACTCGGTATAAATAAACTAACCCCATGGGTGGCCTATTTTTTCTCTGCACTCTTCTCGACTTTGGTATCTACCGTGGAACACATTCACCCTTACTGAACAGTCTTCTGACATTGCTATCAGAATTAAGACTTTCTTTAATAGCAAAATTTATTGATCTAGTATCTCCAACGTTGGGCTTAAATAAACTACGTGAATGCGCCATTTATGGCGATTACGATCCGTATGTGAACGCAGCCGTAGGTTTCACTTTGAACAAAATTGAAATGGCGCACCCCTTTGTTGAAGCAATTTAAATTGAACACTTTAAAGGCGATTCTTTTGGCGGTCATTTAGTTTAAACGGGTTCGGGGGTGATCGGCAGAATTGTGATATGTTTGTCAAGACTGGGGTTTCCAATCGTCCTCTGCATTTTATTCAGTTAGAGTTGGATAGATCGACCGGGGAGGTACCACTGCAGCCATCACAAGCCGTTGTAAAGTAAGTTTTCTATCTTAATCTTGTATTTCGGTATGGGAGGTGCGGAACTGCGGACGCAAATTTCAATTGTCTTGAGTAGCAAGTAGCAATTTAAGGCATCCATTTACGAGTTCTGGTAGGACTTCTCTGATAGTTGAAGTTGAACGTGGATGTCTATCGGTTGCAGTGCCCACTTTCCCCGTGCCCAGTGATTCGTGACGGTAAAATGTGTGGTATATACATACTCGTACCTGTTTTATAATTAAATTTCTAAAAAAGTGCATCATTAAAATAAGACCTTATGCAAATTGTACCTATAAGTTTCCTTAAGCTGTTATTGCCTGGAATTAGCGTGTGCACTAATCGCAGAAACGTTTTTAGAGTGCCTAGAAGCAGGGAGTGTGACGTGAGTTATAGTGTGGTACCAACATAAACCGCGCGACGAAACTTCCACTAAGTTTTTTGCTTAAACATTCCGCGTATAACGCTTCTTTCAACAGCTTCATCCGGAAAGGTGAACTATGATGAGAAAACGTAGATTATGACAAATTAAAATATTTTGTTTATTTCTAGGTAATATGTCTATTAAGATTTTTTAGGGCAATAAATACTGGTAATGCGTACGGCAATATTGTGTGACCTAGGTCTTATTCTCCTATTCCTGATGCTCGGGAACAGAATACAGCTGCGATATCCTCTGCTTCTAGTAAGAGGATTGGCATTTTTAAAGTGGGAAGTCCTGAATTAACCGTATTTGAGGACTTCCGGGGTCACGCACGACTAGGGTAGGAGCTTGAATCGTCCAGAGATCACGAGTAAGACAACGGCGACCGCACACCGAAGCTGACTGTGTCATCACAATATGACTGCAGGCGAGCCCATATGAACTGCCATGTGAGGACACAAATTCCCCTCCATTACGATAAAGGTCTCTGAAGATTTAGATTTGATTAGGTAGTTTTATTTTCTAAGAGAATCACCACTATTTAAGAGTTAAACATAGAATTACCTCGCTTCGTCTGCGGTTGTATGACAAGCCTTTACGGAGGGAGACACGAATTCCCGACAAAGGGAGGTGCCAAGGGGCATTTCTCAAATAAAATTGTCGCCACAGAAGTTGGTAGCGTCGCGTGAGCGCCCAACTCACGTATACCAGTCATTTGGAATTCAACTCGGATTCTGCTCTTTACGACGGTCAAACTTTGTTTCGATACAGAATTTATTTAGGTGGCCAATGTTCTAGTAGGTATGTACTTTGCTTGGGCAAACATGCTTTGCTCGTTTTAAACTATTTGAAGTGTTGTGTTGATGAACTTTGTCCGCGCCGTGTCCAATTTAGCTAAGTTGGTTTGAATATCAAATACTGAGGAACTGTTTCAGCGGTGTAGGTACATGACGTGGTAATACGTTAATGCACTATTTTAGTAACGTTGTTGACGTCATAATGTAGGTAAGTACCTTGATCTTGTTATAGCTGTGATATAGGTATTTTTAGTATTGTGCAATAACGGTTGTAGGTAACGGATATACCTATTATCGATATACAATACAAGTAGATAATTGATATAAAGCCTACTCAGTACCTACGTAACCTAACTTGGAACATTTATACTTAGGTACTCAGGTATTTGAAAATTTTTTTTCACATTGAGAATTTGACGAGAGTTTTAGAGACACTTATTTAATTTTGTATTAAATATTGCAAAGTACAAATTAAAAGAAGAAATATGAAACCAAACCTATAGGTAGGTACATTGATATTAGAATTACCTAGGAATTTAATTAAACCATTTTGTTGTTTTTATAGGTTTCATATCTAAGTCATACCTACTAAGTAGGTAAGTACATCCTAGTTTGTAAGATTATACGTGCCTAGTTATTCAATATAACATATAGGTATTATCTAAACGATCGTTATTCACATCAGAGCAACGGGCTTTGTCCGAGGTCCAAGATGGCGTCTGTTTGAAGTTGCTATGGCTCCCTGGGGCGCAGGCCGCAAGACAACTATGTACCTACCTACATACACTTCCGTTGCAGTGTCATTATAGAGATAGGTGTATCAGTAGTGTGCACGACATAATAATATTACGCAATTATAATTAATCTTTATGTTTTTATAAATCGTTTATTAACTCTTTAAATTAATAAATAATATAGTATCGAATCTCCACCAATCTGCATTGGAGCAGCGTGGTGGAGTATGCTCCACGCCTTCCCCGGTTGTGGGGAGAGACCCGTGCCCAGCAGTGGGACATAAAAAGGGTTGAAGCCATAGTTCACCTTATAGATGTCCGCATGTCCGAATATACATAAGGACTTATAAGCTCAAATCGTAATCGTGGTTTATTTTAATTAAAACGAGTGTTACTTGAGAAACTAAGTAGGAGGATAAAACTTAGGATTGACTTTGAGATTCCATTTTTATGACATGATTATGTAACATGAGGTGACCTAATTGCTTAATAGTTACTTTTTTAAAATGGCAGAAAAAACGTAGAGTTTCTTTTTATTATTATTGAGCACACGAAAGCTGGTTTTAGGGACTATCAAGTTGTTTTTTTTGCGTAAGTGATTCATCAACGTCAAACCGAAACCAACAAGCCATGAAATTTGGACGGCATAGTGCTTTTGTACGTAGAGATGTACAGAAAAAGCGTTTTGTAATTTGATGGGGTAGAATCTGCCTATCATTTACTATAAGGACACAAATAACAATCATTTTTCCTCAAAGATGTTACCAAGGAGGTAGGTTTTTAGATTTTATGTTTAGTAACTTTCCTGTTTACTGATTAATCTGGACACGAAATCATATTTCTCAACTTTGTATAATGAAAAGAAAAAATATAGAGCAACATTTTTTCCTTTTTAACTACCCTTGTAGGATGTATATCACTGACACATATCACTACATAATACTCGTAAGTTGCTAGGGTGACCGCTACACGAAAATGATGTGCTTCAGGATACTCTATTGTTAAGCATTCTACAATTTCTTATGCTCAGAACAGAAAACAATGTTTGCATTATAGACTTTATCTCGTATTGGATAACATGTCAAGTCAAAGGTCGAATGTCAAACGTTGTTTAATAATTATAACTCAACAACCTATTTCAAAAATGACGCGCACATACTTAGTACGAATTTGTAAATTTAAGACTTATATTTTCTCATGGATTCCATTGTCAGAGACCAAATTGAAATGGGACCACACGGAAAGCATCAGCTCACAGAATCATCAAAATCCGTTCAACCAGTCGAAAG
>DWQK01000927.1:0-17699 GCA_018231225.1 Noctuana stator
TATCAAGCGTTACGTCACAATTCTTAACGCGGATGAAACCGTGTGGCACAGCTAATAATAATATAAAGCTGAAGTGTTTGATTGTTTGTATGAACATGCTGATCTCAGGAACTACTAGACGGATTTCAGAAGAGGAGGTTTTTAATTTGACTATATTTTTTTAAATGTGTGTTACTTCATAACTTACGACTGGGATTATGGATCTTTTTTAATTTGAAAGCTGGTGCTCCCCTTGTAGTCCCATTTCAATTTGATCAAGTTTTGACAAAGGCATCCATGAGAATACCATACAAATCTTTGCAAATGTGTATTAAGAATGTGCGTGACAATTTTGAAGTCGGTTCTCTTCATATAACGCAAATTATAATGATTAAATCTTAAGAGCAATAAATTTTAATGATCTTTAATGGTAATCATAAAAAAATATAATATTATATTCACCTCTCTGATCTTTCAGCAAGTCCCTGTCACTGCCAAGATGGGTGCCTAAACAGAAATTGGTGATAACAATTCTGCCCGTCCTTTGG
Organism: Noctuana stator; assembly: GCA_018231225.1. Lineage (NCBI taxonomy): Eukaryota > Metazoa > Arthropoda > Insecta > Lepidoptera > Hesperiidae > Noctuana > Noctuana stator. The sequence goes on from DWQK01000927.1 coordinate 528, forward strand.
TTCAGCACTATGTTGCCTAATTTTAGATCTCTATGAACAATGTTTTTCTGAAAGTAAGATTTAATATTAATTTTATATAATATTACATGTATGGTTTCCCAGAAATGGTTTATTGTTAGCCTTTTATGCTGTACTCTGTAGGAGCTCAACAGAAAAGCCGGGAGCATTCTCCACCATGCTGCTCTAATGTGGGTTGGATATATAGGTTAGTTTAGTGGCTAACTTGTGTTGGATGTTGTAAAACTGCCCAAAAGGCCTCCCACCAGGTTTAAATACCTCTATCTGTCCATAACGGCTCGGATCAACGGCTTAATGTGTTGTCTGAAGCATGCATGTAATGTGCCCTTAGTGGTGACCCATCTAAGTGCAGACTGCACCTAAGGTTACTTAATTTGTGAGATCTCTTATGATGACACTACCAGCAGAACTATAATTTATATTCTTCTATCTTTCATAGCTATACCATAGTACAATAAAAAAAAAATGTAAACATACAAACCTTATGTAAATTCGCAACTACCCTAACTATATCATAAAATATCAGTACAGCCTCTTTTTCTGGAACTTTCTTTACTTTAGTCACATACTGTTGTAAGTTTATCATTTCGCTGGCTTTCTCGCTGAACTGATGAGCTGTGACACAGTCCAGGACTAAAAACAGCCTTTGTCTAACCACACCAGTATAGATTGTGCCTGGGCCATTAGGATTGGGCATTTCTTCGAGAGCATGATCCTGAAAAAGCATACAGCATTTGTCAAATCTTCTTGTATGAAATATTTAAAAATGGAACAACAAAATGGCATCAGTTAGCAAACAACATTACCTTGAAAAGTCCATGGTGATGAATAACTCCATCCTGGTCCTTCAAGAGTGACAAAAGTGAGTACTCTGTGTGCAGCAACATTTTCCCCTGTCTATCATCCTGTGTTTCAACGTTTCCATCATTTTTCAAAGACAAAATTTTGATCTGATAAAAGTCATCAGTTTTTTCCTTTCTGGCGAGACACTGCACTATACTCTTAACGGGACTGGGGCCGAGTTTAGGCCCCAATAAGTAAGGCCCGGCCTTGCGGATGTATTTATCAGGCACTGGTGTCCCGTATGCGGGTACGTCACTCTTGTTGTATAACAATTTAGCTTTCTTTGCAGGCGTTGGCCCCAATTTCTTCGATCCTTTGCCACTGGAACTCGCGTATGCAGACACCTTCGCGATTTTCGGACTTGGTTGCAGTAACAAAGGTCGAGATCTTTTCCCGTGATTCAAGTTACTCTCCAATCTATTTTGATCCATAACGTGATGATTTCTTCTAACAATGAAGGCAATTTAAAGCACAAAATAATGTGATGTATAAACTATGAAACAACTGAAACAAGTTTCGTATTCTTAGAGAATCACTTTTAATAAGGTTACCAGTTCCAACTTACAACGTAAGTAGATCAGTGATCAGTGGAATATTTATTTACTGTACAAAATGACAAAATGTACAAACATCCACAATGCATTCCATTGGTTCCATCCATAACTTTTTATTTTTTCATTATTTTACTTCAATTCACTCTTCATTTTCATCACAGACTAATTTTCATTTCAATCAAATCAAAATCAAGTCTTCAATAACAGACTATAGAGTACATGTACAATGATATTTTGCCCACAGACTATGGAGAGATACGTTATTGCCTATGTATAGATTGAGCGGACTGCTTAGGATTACTCATCTACCTTACCTATATTATAATGTTTATGGCTAGGTACATGATTTATTGCACAATGATTAGAGAGTACAATAATTGTGCACAGATTACTTAGATGTTTGAGTTGTGCAACAGTAGTAACAGTACACCCTAGCTGAATGACAAGATTGTCATGAATAATTATCAATTTTGACAGATATTTTTAACCATGTTTTTATCGATACTTATGTAGCTCCCGTCGACTTATTGTGAAATAAATAATAATATTACGAAATATATTTAGAAAAAATATTTTAACTTAGACACAGAATATATTGAAACAGCATGTGGAAAGGTCTTAGGTTAACGCAGTCTCAGCTTTCGAAATTGCATTTCAATGGACATAAACTTCAGCCAGTCGGTGTTCCTGCCCTAGAATCAGTTTTGAACCAATGGTATGAGTTTTGCAAGAAGCCGCCGAAAGGTTTCGAAAAGTATTTTCAGCCGGGCACTAGTCAGAAACAGACGAAGAAACCGGAAGGAGATGAATCGCCCGCGCCTTCCAAAAGTTCACCTCCTCCTAAATCAAGTCCATCACAGGAAAAATGGAACATGAACATGTTCACTGGCTCTCCCGGCAGCGGTAAAGGCGGCCGCGGTGGCTACGAAGGACAGGACAGAGAGAAATGGATGATGTTCGGTGCTATGGGCGTCGTTACCTTACTCGCTTCGATCGCGTATTTCGAACTTAAGTATAGAGAAATAAGCTGGCGGGACTTCGTTAATCTCTACCTTAATAAGGGTACGGTCGAAAAGCTAGAAGTGATTAACAAAAAATGGGTAAGAGTAAGATTACAACCAGGCTCATCCCTCGAAGGCAAAGTCATCTGGTTCGCTATCGGCAGTGTAGATTCCTTTGAAAGGAATTTAGAAAACGCTCAATTAGAAATTGGAGTTGACGCACCAAACTTTGTACCTGTTATATACAAGACTGAAGTAGAAGCGTCTAGTGTCACTGGATTGCTTCCAACTCTTCTGATTATTGGATTTTTAATATACATGATGAGACGGTCTGCTGATATGATGGGCCGTGGTGGAAGGAAGGGAGGTGGGCTATTTGGAGGGGTGATGGAATCCACAGCAAAGCTTATAAACCCAACTGACATTGGAGTGAAATTCCAAGACGTGGCTGGCTGTGAGGAAGCTAAGATTGAAATTATGGAATTTGTAAATTTCCTAAAGAATCCTCAACAGTACATTGATTTAGGTGCAAAAATTCCCAAGGGGGCATTACTAACAGGGCCACCTGGTACTGGTAAAACTTTGCTTGCCAAAGCAACAGCCGGTGAAGCCAATGTACCATTCATAACTGTATCTGGTTCAGAATTCTTGGAGATGTTTGTTGGTGTAGGTCCATCTAGAGTAAGAGATATGTTCTCAATGGCCCGTAAGCATGCACCATGTATTTTGTTCATAGATGAAATTGATGCTGTTGGTAGAAAGAGGGGTGGAAGAAGCTTTGGTGGTCATTCAGAACAAGAGAATACACTTAATCAGTTATTAGTGGAAATGGATGGCTTCAACACAACAACAAATGTTGTAGTGTTGGCTGCAACAAACAGAGTTGATATTTTGGACAAAGCTCTTCTAAGGCCTGGTAGGTTTGATCGACAGATATTTGTACCAGCTCCTGATATTAAGGGCAGGGCTTCAATATTCAAGGTCCACTTGTCACCCTTGAAGACCACTTTGAATAAAGAGAATCTGGCCCGGAAGATGGCTGCTTTAACTCCAGGTAATTATGTTAGAATTCTGTAATTACAATTTAATTTTTTAGTATCATTCTTCACATCACCTTTCACTGTCCCACTGCTGGACATGTCTCCTCTTGTATATGAGAAACGTTTAGGCCATAATATATAATACTAGTTGAGTTGAGCTGGTGTACTGCACATACCAATAAGATGATTAACTCAGCTGATTTGACCTCTAACCCACCATAATGAAACACAGAAATTCAACTATCACTGCTAATCATGCTATGAGAGCTTTCCTTACTGAACTGCAATACAAAAATTCTGTTGAGCCAAATAAGGTAGAATTTCAAATGATGAATTCAGATAACATAGATAATAAACATATAAAATAAAACCACATACTCACATTTCTATTTTTACTTTTCAGGTTTCACTGGTGCAGACATAGCCAACGTATGCAATGAGGCAGCACTGATTGCTGCTAGAGAACTTGCCAATGACATCACAATGAAGAACTTTGAACAAGCTATTGAAAGAGTTGTTGCTGGAATGGAAAAGAAATCGAACGTTCTCCAACCGGACGAGAGAAAGATCGTCGCCTACCATGAGGCCGGACACGCCGTTGCAGGCTGGTTCCTACAGCATGCAGATCCTTTACTAAAAGTGTCCATCATCCCGAGAGGAAAAGGTCTAGGATACGCACAGTATTTGCCCAAAGAACAATATCTGTATAGCAAAGAACAACTCTTCGATAGAATGTGCATGACTCTCGGCGGAAGGGTGAGCGAGGAAATTTTCTTCGGCAGAATAACCACAGGGGCTCAAGACGATTTGAAAAAGATCACCCAAAGCGCATACGCTCAAATAGTACATTACGGTATGAATCCTAAAGTTGGCAACGTTTCATTCGAAATGCCGCAACCCGGTGAAATGGTTATCGATAAACCTTATTCCGAGAAAACTGCAGAATTAATCGATTCCGAAGTACGGGATTTAATCAACTCGGCACATAAGCATACAACAAATTTGCTAACTGAACACAAGCAAAACATTGAAAAGGTAGCAGAAAGGCTATTGAAACAGGAGATTCTGAGTAGGGATGACATGATTGAATTATTAGGTCCAAGGCCTTTCCCAGAAAAGAGTACTTATGAAGAATTCGTCGAAGGAACAGGGTCTCTAGATGAAGATACAACGTTGCCAGAGGGGCTGAAAGATTGGAATAAAGAAAAACAGCCGTCTACCCCTCCCCCAGAGAGCATACCGACTGGCACTAGCCCCAGTAAAAACTAAGTTATTTAACTACATAGTAGATTGAGATTTAGTCAGTTTATGTGAAATAAAATTACCTATAAGATTAAAAGGAGTTTTTGTTCGTTATCAATCTGTGTGCTTTAATGGCAAGGCTCGTCAGTATTTAAAAATCTAATTCAACGGAAGGTTGAACTCAAGATTTTTGCATTTGGGTGTGTCAGTCTTTGTGATAAAAATAGATGCTGTTTCTGTATGCTGTGTAGCGTGCTTCTTTTGTTAAATAAATTCTAGTAACAAAGAGATGTTTCACTTAAGTCAAAGTACGTAAGGATTCAAATGATTTACTACAAATTCGAGTACCAATAAATTTAATTGGCCACTGGCTGAAATCAAAATTTACATTTGACACCCCTCTCCATTAGAATGATTTTGTTAGGGCAAGCACCTCCAAGCTCAAGTTCTCAGTTCGCTGCAGCTTGGCGCCACTGCTGCTGAGAAATTGCAAGGTTGTGCTAGACCTGTACAAGATTTAAGGAACAACTTTAACAAAAAAAAAACAGGGTTATATTAAAATTATAATATGAAAATATTCAAATATTAGCTGAAAATACATCCAGCCTTCTTTATGTTTATTTAAATATTTACTACATTACTTTATACATCACCAATTTCTTAAGTAAATTCAGTTTTTTGTACAATATAAAAAGAATCTTATATTATTAATAAAACTATGTTTACACGCGAGATGTGTACGACACGCTCGCATTCGCATTAAACTTGATCTAACCGAGCAAACGAGAAATAAGAGTAATTTAACAAAATAATTAAAATTATGGTAATTATTACAAGTTACCTACGCTATTTTTATGTTCAACATTTTATGTCAATATTCAATTATTACCTATACTTAACCCTAGCCTATGATATAACATTATAAATGATGAAAACGTATCTTTTTGATATCATTCAACAATAATCCATTAACAATTCTCATTCCATTTACTCTCATCTATCAAACAGAAAATTAAGTCTAATCTCAGTAACAACGAGAAGTCTGTATCAGTGACAGTCTCTGATTTTTTCCCCTTTGGGTTTTCGGCCTCGTTTCTTACCGGCTGTGACGCCAGCTAGAACCATAGCCGCACGTTTGGCCAGACACGACTTGCAGAACCAATCCTCCGTCGCCCCAGGCTCTTCCGTGATGCCCACGCATACCCAGTGGTACCACCCATCGCATCCATCACAACCTATCATCGGCGAACCGTTGTCCTGTTGCCCACACGCTGGACAAACCCAAATTTTATTGCCGTGATCGTCCACGTAATAAGGGGTCGGCAATGGACCCATTGGCTTTGTGATCGGCACCGGCGCTGCCGCCGGCGTGTCTTCCGATATCGATGCAGCGTCCTCGTCGAAATTTTCACCCTTTTTTGCCATCGGCTTGAACAATATCCTTTTGTATTTTGAATGACTGGATGGTGGGCGATTCTTTCTCGACGGCGAGCTTATTGGCGGCGGCGAAGACGATTGACCTTCAATTTCCGCTACATGGTTATGTTTAGAATGTTTCTGTTTTGGCGGCCTTGTTACTAGTGCTGATATTTGCGCTAACTCTGGTGACCGGCTATGCTCCCTAGAAACAGATTCATTGTTTACGGGTGCCTCTATGTCGTCCCTTTTCACTACAGGTTTAATATTTAATTTAAATAAATCAGGAGAACTCGGCGGCATCGGTGAATTAGAATTGGAAGAGCTCAGTTTTAATGTAAGTTTTGGTACCAATCCATCTGCAGTTTTTTCTTTTTTCTTTTCTTTCTTTTCCTTTTTTATTCGATCTTTTAGTTCTTGCCGTTCTTCCTTTTCTCGTTTTTTCTCAGCCTTTTCCTTGCTTTTATCTTTTTTATCTTTCTTCTTTTTGATTTTAATACCATCTTTATCTTTCTTTTCCTTTTTATGTGCCTTGTCCTTTTTCTTTTCGCTATCAGCAACCTCTTTCATAGGGTGGTCATTGTGTATAGGTGTTTTGATAGGCTCAAAGTGTTGTGGTTCTGGTTGTGGTTTAGGACTCACAATTGTAGGTTGAGGAGTGGGTAGACGAGGCGGCGGCGTGGGTTGTCTAGGCGGCTCTTGTCTTAATGGTTCCATTTTTGGTGGATTCAATTCTATAGTTATGTCAGGCTGTACTGGGGGCATTTTATATAAACTTGCTTTGTGATCCTTATTTGATTTAGATTTTTGTTTTTGTAAAATATTTGGAATGGTTTGAGCTTTGTGTTTTTCATGTCTATCTCGATCACGAGACATCATTGTTGTCTTATGCATTCTTCGGTCATCCTCATTGTCAACTGGAATAACTTCTAAACTAGGACGCCTTAACATCTGGGGTATTTTCATAGATGACGAACGGGATGAATGAGAAAAATTACCCATTGGAGGCATAAGATGATTTGGTATACCTGGACCTAAGCCACCAGGCATAAAACTAGGACCTGGTATTAATCCACGGAGACAATGGCGCCAGACACCGGCGGGGGCTCCGGACACCAATCGAACAGACATTTGGGCGCTTCCCCATCCCAAATGCCCTCATCGCCACATCGCCGTTCTGTTTCACCAACGAGGGTATAATTCTCCCGGCACGAGTACAATGCTCTCGCCCCGTGTGTCGTGCGATCATCGACCAGGTTGACGTCACCATCTTGAATAGGCGTTAGACCGCCGCAGTTCACGTCTAAAAGTGTGAGATTTATGAAGTTAGTTTAGCTGTAGTATCTACTTACCTACATAGTAGTTTACTTTGACATTACTTACCTACTATACATAATAGAACCAGTAGGTATATACCTACAGCATGCCTACAGCGTCATTAGATATCAATAATCTCAAAGTAGACGAGAAATAACTATAATAGAAATATACGACGTGTTAGTAAACACGACATGTGATCGCTATTAAATAGGTAGATTTTGTTGACTTAAACTTATCATATACATAAGATCTTACTAAAATAACTTACATTTACAGCTTGGAGCCCTCCCAGACCAGAAACCATCTTCTTTGCATTCCCTGGTGTTGCCACCAATAAGCATGTGTCCTTCGGGACATTTGTAAGCAATTGTTGACCCAACTAGGTAGCTGTTGCCTTCAATTGTAGTATTCAGTAGTTTATCGGGACTGCCGCAAGAGGGTGGAACTAAAATAAAAATAAGTTTATTAATTAAAATATTAAATGTTAAAAAAATTTAGATTACATTACAGAACCAAAATGTAACAACTTTAAAAAAACAAGGTCATCGCAACAGGCTTTACAGAATGTGACAAAAAAGAAAATCTTTTTTATACATACAAATAAGTAAGAAGACGGTAAATTAAGCTAATAAAATTGTTGTCGAACAGTACTCGCTGTTAAGGTGGAAAAGCTCCGGGATTTCACATTTATGAATTATTATTATTTATCATTTCGCGCAGCTGCAAAGATTTAATGGAAATTGGGTATTTATTAAATTAAGATAATGATTGCACTAAATCTACATAATTAAGTATAATAAGAGGTAAGGCTTTTAAAAACAGCTAATAAGTTCGCAACGTCGCTGCATTAATAGGTAGGTAAGTACTTGTCGCCAGGCTGCGTCATACTATGAGATCATCGGTTCGAATTTTAATTTCACACAAGCATCCGAATGTCAAAATAGTGCTCTTGCACAATATAACGTTATAAGAAATCTTTCTTAATTAGGTAATATCCTTATTAATCGTTATGGTCACCAGCACATTGAGAAGCAGCTACGGCGTTTCTATTTCGCAGAGGATCTTCTGTTCCGCACAGAGCAATATTAATGCCATCTTATTAGTTTTGAATAAGAAATATTATCACATTATCTAGGTACTTATTGTAAGCGACTCGAATCTATATGCGCGGCGTTCGGCTTACGGCCCTTTTAGTATTTTTTTTATTGAAGCATTGCATGCACAAAGAAGCGCAGAGCGCAGCATAATAAGTAGTTCCTTTTACTCTTATTCTCATTATGATAAAATAACAGGCAAATAAATCGACCTCCACATCCTGCCTCAATTAGATCTCCTACCTTCAAGGCAGTCAACCTTTAAGGGCTCTCAGTGACAGTCTAAATACAAAATGGCGACCAAATATCTCCGTTGCGCTATCTTCTTTTTAAAGAATGTTTTTTTTCCAATATGTTGGCCATTTTCAATCAAAATCTCTACAATTTATTTAAGTACTTAATCCAATTTTTTATCAAGAATTGTGACCAATTTTTTTTTAATCAAATTATAAATAGTTAAGTAAGTATACGTACTTTACTTAACTATAATTATCGAATTGCATATCTAGTCTATTATTAACTTTAAAAATTAACTCTATAAAGTTGTAGAGAATTAAATTTAAGACTCTTTTTCTGGTTCAACAGAGCTAGATACTGGTATCTACTTAGTTTAAATTAATTTGTATTTTCTACAAACTTAATTTGAAACTTTCACAAAGGATTATATAAACATCAAATCTCAAAGTGCGCTATGTTAGATACTCCAAGAAGACTTTTATTACCTTCTTTTCTGTTCTCCTTGCCGTCTTTCAATATCTCTATTATGATAAACGAAGCTAAAAGGAAAACCTTTTTCATCTTTACTTCCTTTAGCTTCAGCCGCGCTACAGATTTGCCTTTGTGTGTCGTATTTAGGTACTCGGGAATCTACTAGGATCGGAAGATAATCTAATCCAATCTAATCTTCTTGAAAATGTAATATTTTTACGTTATGGGATTAATATTTTGTTACCAGTTTTCTACTGTGACGCTAGTTTATATTCAGTAAATACCGCTTTCCTTTTATTTAAGTATTTATTAACCTTTCTACTCAGAATAAAAGAATAAAAGAATAATAAATATACATAGATCTATAGGAATTCGGTAGTTATGTATATTTCCTCAGGTAACATATAGAAGTGGCGAAAATTAATAATATATTTATAATGGAAAGTATATTAAATGCCACAAATTATTACAGTTATTAGTTTGCTGCCTTATTTCTTTACTTTTTATGCTAGTAATATTTTAATTCTAAACACAGCAACGCTTACATAGCTATATTTCTCGCAGCAAAGAATATATTTTTATGAATTTAGGTAGGTACATTTGTTCCTGTTTGCTGTAATGTATCTTAGATAGATTATTTATTAGAAACTTACATAATTATTGTATGTAGCTAATCATCTATTATTATTTTATTATAGTTTGTTGTAGGTATATATTACTTGGTAAATTGGTAAAGTATTTATATTTAATTAAAGTAAGTGCATTTAAGAAGTTTAAATAAGTTATTTTTACGTATATGTGGATACCTACATTTCTACATATTCGATTTCTATGAACTAGTTTTGGTACCACCCTCATTGTTTGCCTTGCCATAAGCTTGATTGGCAGATTGCCTTAGTTCTGATATCTAGTACGGATCAAAAGTATAAATAATAGATAAAAATATAAGTCAATATTTACCAGGCAGCAGCAGATTGCAGTGCAATTCGCAGATGCTTATCTGAATGAAATTATCGATATGTACCTATGAAGGTGACACTCACGGTACTGGCAGATCCAGTGCAGGTAGTCCAGGTTGCAGCCCACGTCGTTCCAGAGCCAGGCGCGCCCGCCGTCCAGGACCGCGCAGTTCTGCTCGCCGTTGTAGTTATTGGGCTGATCCTTGCCCCAAGTCGGTTTTGATACTATTTCGCCTATTCAATTAAAACGTTTACAACTTATACATCTACTTTAATTTATTATGTTAAAATTGTTGTAAAGATTGTTAGTAAAGTCTAGAAAAGTGTTGGTAATAGATTCTGTTTCATATTTTAATAAATTAAATAAGAATGTTAATCTCGCATGCATTCATTTAGATATAAGTACTCGTAAATAGGTGCCGGTGACTAAGCATAGATTGATTTAAATTTATGCCGGTAAGGGCGTGCTAGTATTATAAATTATAAAGCTATCAAAACATCAAATTACAAAGAGCGACTGAACGTAACCAATCACCGAAACAATCTCACCGAAATTGAGTGTGCGGTGAGACAGACAATAGCGCATGGAGTACCTATGTAGGATACTAAGCGCCAATACAGATCCACCTACCTGTACAATACAGATCTATCCGTGTAGGTACACAGACAGACAGGCACTTTACCCTACTTGTTTCTTTTTACACAATACATGTACTACTTTTTGTACACACCATAAAGTAAACAAAATTAAAAAGAACACTCAGCTAAAGAATACTAAAATAAAATTGACCGCGAACGGAGCCGCGGAGAAGAAGCTAGTTCATTAAAAAGCTATGTATATCTGCAAAATAACCTCACCATCAACCCATCTCCAAGTCCTTGAGGTTAGTCCTGGTTCTTTTTGGGCACCGATCCAGACTAGTTGTGTTTTGAGCTGAGACTTTCTTCTTTCTAGTTCTTGTATAAAGTAACTTGAAGTCGCACCCTGGAACAAATGTACAAAGTGAAAATAGGTGAAATGTATGTACGTACCTTGTTTTTTTCTGGGTGTACCAAATTTTAATTAAAAAGTAAATAAAAACGGCACTAAATTTGCATAAGGCCTTACTTGTAATACCTACGGTTATTCCTGAAAACTCTTCTTGATGGTTTATAAATAAAATTGCTTAGTCTCAAAGTTATATTTATTTAGATATACATGTTTTAGTATGATTATATGTTACATAGGTACATAACCATAACACACCCATGTTTTTTCCGAGTGGAATTTAAACTACCTAAGTATATATTTCACTATTAAGGTTTTAAATAGCTTATACCTCTAAACCTACATTCCACAATGGTCACTAATATTTAATCTGTGTCACAAATGTATTTTTGAGTTGTTTTCTGTTAAATTTGTAATTTATTTGGTATCGGTCTTCTTACTGATGTTTCCAATATTTAATGTATCTCCGATTTGATATAATAAAGGATAGAAATAATATGTATTTTTGTTCTTACTTTTATTTAAATGATTTGACCACTATTAAGGTATTCCGTTAATATTGGAGTGTTACAATATATGTAAGTATGACTTAAGACGAAGACTTAAGAATAATTTAGAATGTAGTTCATCGACTTTAAGCCGACCGTTATCTATTGTACGAGACACCCTCCCACCGTTATGTAAATCATATCTCATGCTAATGAGACTATCTATGCATTTCTAAATTTTAATTAGTTGAAATCGAAGGCATTGTTCGACAGTTTCTTTTAGAATGTCTTTGAATAAGTATACATTATAGGAATTGATACACTACCTGCTCTAACTTAAGATGGATTTGCGATATTACCTACCTATAGTACCTACTTAATTACTTTCTGTTATTACTGTTATAAATTAGATATTTAAAAGCAGTTGTCAACGGGCCTGTGTATGTAAAACTCTGAAATATATATAGATTAAATAGTTTTCTGGGATTTTTTGGACTGAAATCCGAGTGCATATTACCTACTGTATATATATAAAAGTTGTCAGTTTAAAATTACATCGATGTTAGGTAGTATATAGTATACCTACTGACGCAAACCTACTGAAATCGCAAAAAAGTGTTCGCAGAGATCTGCGACAAGAAAACGTTAAAATGTGATACTTTATTATAAAAGCTAAAGAATAAAGAGAGAGAACGGAATTAGAATTTACCTGGAAGCCGTGTATCAAATCACCTCCATGCGACTGACATTGTTTTCGCGCTTCTTCGAAAGAGCTACCTTTAGCTACGTTAAATTCGTAACAATTTCTGGAAAAGGCAGCCAGCTCTATATCGGCAGAGGCACCTGCTGGTGCACATCGATCGTTGGAAAATTCTGTGTAAATTAAATATAGGTATTATAAATTAAACTGAGCTATGAGCTATAAACGAGATGCGAATCTGCCGAAGGTCAATTGACATTTTAGGGTGCGTGGATAGTGTCATTTTATCAATCAGATTATGATTTGAAGCTTAATATCCAGAATCCCGATATGAAAATCAGCACCATTTTTCTTATATATTAGAATTTCTAGAATTTCATTACTTAGTGGAATCTAGATTTATACCGATGTATAAATTGGTGCATATATATAGGTATATTATTATGCACAAAGATTTCATTGATATACATTTAGGTATAACAGAGAATTTAATTTTCCAGTAAATTAATTTATCAGAGACTCGGGGTATAGCGGATATCCCACAATTCAGTTATAGATATAGACTATAATACAACTCTTACTTTAACTTTTTTTTGGTAGCAACTTGTCTATTTAATTGATAACGTTGTTAAACAGTATCAGTTTACCTTCAGTCGTGAAAACTTCCACTTCGCACAGCGATAATGAGCCCTCCACTCCGACCAGCTGCAGAAAAACGTGCTGGCCTATTAGAGGCCGCGCGCAGGTAAAAGTTTTCGTCACCCCCTCGTCTGCAAGAAAATATACGCATGATTTAATATCTAACAGGGAATAAGTACCAACCTACAATTATAATAAAAACCAATTCAATACTAATTTGCTGACAGGAACAGCGCAGGAAAAAAGTAATTTGTTGATTTTAAAGTAATTGATAGTGTACGCTTTTAAATTAGGTACAATTAATTTTAATTAATGACTTCAGCAAACAAGCCTTGGATAGCTTGAATGATAATGACCTAAGACTTAGATCCTATGTCCTTCAAATTTATAAGTTTAATTGAAGTTAAGGGTAGGTAGCTATATTCTATTATTTACCTATACTTGCAATAATATCAAAGCTGACAACAGCTCGGGTCCAGTGGTTAAGTTGTGGTAAGTAGTAAGATAACCTTACATTTACGCAAACAACTGTTGGATACTTATTGTCCGATTTAGGTGGTTGAATCGATGACAGTTAAATAAACCTGTTCAATTATCGTTTCACATTACAAATACACATAGCGTGTTCAACCCGACGAGAACGATTAGTTACATGCAAACTTTAAAATGTCTATGTGAAATACCTAACGGCTAAGCCTACCCGCACACAATAAATCAATTGCCTATTTTTATTTTATTTTATTTACTATTAAACAATGTATAGTGGATGTAAATGTTTGCACTCGCTGAAGGTGAAATTTTGTTGATCATTCCTTCCACCGCTTGCGTAGACCAAACAATACCCTGACCCAGATGGTAGAGAACCAAGCTTCTAGGTTCTCTTACCGCTGTCTATCTTGCGGTGTGAGAGTTCGAGGTAGGAAAGTGACCCGGCTAATTATGGACATAAAATAATAACCTCTTACGCGGCGGTGACGACTTACCACCAATGGTAAGTGATTGCTAGGTTTTGTTTATAAGAAAAAAAGAGTTATTTACAGTAACAACAATGCCCTAGGGCTTTAAAAGTCCTGAGTGATAAATATCTACCCAACAAAATATTCATTGCGTGATACACCTTAACGTTTAAAAAGAAAATTAAACCTTGTAAGTAAGTTCCTCTTGATTACCTACGCCATAGGGACAATTACGACCGCGACATGGGCACAATAGACACAAAATTTATCTCGTGCGACACTTTTATTAATTGTGAGAATCATTTGAATCATCAATTGTACTCAACGCTCAGCATCTCGATAGCGTTTAGAAAGTGTAAGTTATCTGAATGCTTTCACGATCTAAACAATAAAATTTTTATCTAACGCTACTTTGTTTCACTTCAGTTCGTAATTTGAATATCTAAGCCAGAGATGAACGGTGAACCGTATCGCCCTTCACCGCTTTTCGTTGTTACTTGCGAAATCATTTTTATAAAGAATCTCATTAGCTATGTATAACAATAAAGCAAATCCTGAGGATGTGAGTTTTAGCATGCTTTATTACCATTCCATTCCATAATCGCTACAATTATTCCGTGTTCTGACATTAGTGATTACATTTGAAGAGTTCTTGGACTAATTAACCACTCTGTGTAACGATATTAGACATTCCGTTACGTAAAGACTGGTGCTTGGTTTGTTTATCATTATATAATTTATTACTAGCGGTCGAGTGCGCTTTGTTTTTGCTTGGAGCCATCCATGGCGTGCGACGAACGACGAGGGATCGACATATTATGTAATTACGGAGCTCGATGTTTTTATTTCAGTGCCAATGTTCTTGTAGTCTGTTACTTCACAATTTGCTTCACTGGCAAATGAAATGTAAATATGTCTATTGAGGGTACGAGGGCAACGGTTGTAATTACCAACCCATATTAAAAAATATTGGCAAGTAAGATTGCCTCTCTGAACAATAACCAGGTTTAAATCGGCTAAGTACCTATGCTCCGCTTCTCTATTCTCAAACAAAATCCTGAATCCGCACCGTCGCTTCACTTTAGATACAGAAGCCAGTATTTACTTAAACGCAGTACTGACTTCATTAGCCGGTTTGCACGGCGGCGACGGTTCCCATGGCGCGATATCCACATGGGTGCGAGAGAGCATGTGAACATTTGTGACACGATTTCCACTTTCTTCTGATTGATTGACGCAAGCGTTAGGTGTTGTCTAGGATTCCGTATATTCAAACAATTATTATATTTCACAATATTACAATAGCTCCAAGAAAATATATTGTATCACATACCTAAAGGGTTTTCTCAGTACTCAGATGAATAATTAAATTCAAGGAACGTGAGAAATTCATGGTGTGGCTAAATAAAAAAGGCATTGGATTTTAAATGTTTAGACAATATTTTACTTAGTAGGTAACTAGATTTCTCCATAACTCTAATAAGTTCTCTATTGAAGAAATAATAGTTTTAGAAATGTTCAAAAATCTCACTTCACTTTTTAACCTTTAAACTAAATTGCTAGCAACATTGCAACCGTTTTTGAAATGCAATATTTTTCTCAATTAGCCTTGGCCTAGGGTTTTCACCTCGCTGCGTGCTTAAACTATGAAGTAAACTTTAGTTATTAATTTTTACAAAGTGACTGTTAATAACGGCGATGAAAATAAATGAAAATGGCTTACTAAAATTATTATCATAACTTAAAACCAAAAGTAAATGTAGCTCGTTTATTATTAGGTCTGTTTGATTACGACCAGAGTCATTGTTTGAATAGTAGAAGCAGACATTCGGGGATACATAACCCAAACAAAAAATGGTACCTATCATACTAAAAATTTTATTTAAATTTAAATAACCCCTATTTAAAGTGTTTCTAAGTCCACAGAAATAAAGACATTCAAACTTTACCTATTATAAGCATATATTTATAAAACATAAATCACCAGGAGGTCATAAAACAACCAGGTTAAAGGGTTTCACGATTAGCTTAAAGTGTTTCGTCATCGACCTCCTTTCAGGCCTATAAACATCATGAAAGACCAATTCACGGTTGTGTTTACTCTCTCTCGCTAGTTTTATAACGGAGATGAATCATGCTGCAATCGACATATGAACACTTCCTTACGTCTTGCGTTATTACCGCGAGTCAATATAATATAACACATGTAGGTACTTCTCATTTTGCATAACCATTAGCAAAAATTTCGAAAATGCCAATTTTGAGTGGAACATTTAGTTTGTTTTTTACCATAAATGAGTAGCAAATGAGCATGCAGGTTACCTGTTAAGTGGTCACTGCAACCCATTGATGACCACGTCCTACCTCAAATAGCAAATAAGTCCAATCTGAAGTCACACGACGATGCGTTACCACTCATGATGATAAGATGGTCGCCTCCAATAAAAATTATATCCAGCATCCACAAATTGTGTAGTAAAGTATTTAATATCTTTATGGCGAATTAGGATGGCGGTGGAACCTCAGGGAGGTTTTCTCACATATTTTGTTATTATTTTCTTAATTCTGTATGTAGTTTTCTTAACTTTCTCACCGTTTTCGGAATTTGTAATACTTGCAAATTATTTAACCTCGACATTCATTGTGGTTTGGTACCTACTCGTAAGTTCTTGTACTTACATTAAATTAATTAACTTTAAATGCGCTATCGAACAAATAAGCGATTATCGATTTCCGTGCGTGGATAGGTGCATAAACCACCAATGATAATCATAAAGAAAACGTTCATTATTTTAATCTCAGTAATTTTTTTATGAATACATACCAATAGTTCCCGGAAACCACGCACACAGAGGATTTCTTTGTAGATCCGAACTGCTGTTTCCGACACGGATCTCGAGATCTTGAAGCGGTTGATGACCTGAGGACAAATTTTGTGTAAATTATAACAGATGAATATGACATGTATTGCTTTTCATTGCAAATATACCTAAGTCCTAAGTAAATAGGAACAGGCAGATAATAAGAGTTAGGCAGTAGAAAACTGCACTGCGATACTTGCACTTTTGTATATGTTATGTTTTTAATCGAATATATATTTATTATTTAGTTTTCTTTGCTTACAAGCCTTTTTATTTAGAATTCAAGCTCCATAATACATCTGAAAGTAATCATGTAGGTATTATTTTATATTAACATATATTTTA
>DWQK01000928.1:0-17698 GCA_018231225.1 Noctuana stator
GTATAGTGTTATTCGTTGTTGAGGCGTTTTCATGTAAGGCGCGCGCTCATATTACTGTAGGTAGCGCGCCGCTACAAGTTTAATTAAAACAGGAACCATGCAGTGCTATTGACCTCTCAGTAGAAACAATGTGTTTTTACATACTTGCAGCAGTTATTCCATTAGCTTAGTTAAGTTTTTGGTGTTTTTGCTACGTTTTTGTGGTCTATAGTTTATACTTTTGCACTTAATAAATGTTTAAGTAAGATTTTAAAAATTTGATAGAAAAAACTATGCATCTCCAGCAAGTTTTGACAGTGGGTGGAGATACTGAAAACCTTCCTTCTCCCCTATATTTCTATAGCTCAATATATCTTTGTTAAGGTAATATGATTACCAGTGCCCATGACTCTGTTGCATCTTCGTAGTAAATTTATATTGTTGAATTGTACTCAAGATTAATGAACAATTACATAAAACACAGCTCTTATTGGTTTAACTTTTACAACAGACAGAAGCCACATGAATCTGTATATTATGATACATGTTGTTCAGAAATAGTAGGTAGGTATGTAACACACTTACTCAAACACTGAGCTGTCGTTTTGGTCTCCCCATATTAATATTTCAGCTATGCATCGAAGGGATTCCACTAAGATTCCACGATTACTTTCAGAAACAGTGGTGTTCTTGCAAAGTATATTATGCAAATATTTTAACCGTTCCAAAGAATGAGGGTTCTTTGGGCGCCCCCAGCCACCTCCGAACCAGCTCCGACTTCGGAACATGGTGCTCCACAAAATATCTTAGTAACTTAACATAAATAACTACACATTTTCGCCTTTTGTATTCACGCGTTAAGTACGTCACTCCAATTAGCACGCATGTTCGCACATTTGTTTTGAAACGCGATCATAAATATTGGTTCACGTAAATAATTATGATTAAACCTTGCTATACAAATAGACCTAATTTTTATGTTTTATTTTACTAAAATATTGGTATGTAAATTAACACTTCCCGTTCTTCTTGTACCTTACTATTTCGTGTTAGTTATATTGACATTGACAGATTGACAATTTGTCCAATTTGACAATGACATGACAGCTGATTTTCGTTTAATTGCATAACGGAAACGCGTTTACATTTACAAAGCTTGCTATCAATTTAAATAATAAATTTATCATTAAGTACATTATGTTAAAACATTTATTTATAGTCAAGAACTTATAATATAATACATTTTTTTCAACAATGTGAAATTTTAACTATTGTGTAATAATAGTGTAATACGGTTTAAATGTTAATCTTTTAAAAAACTAAAAACCTTTTGCACCTAATTAAAATAAATACATAATCTTAGGCTGTAAAAAAGGAATTTGTAATATTAATATGATTTTAATTGCATATATTTTAATAATATCGCCCGCCTCATATCCTAGCAAGGTTCTATCAAGTAAGTTCGTGTGTTTCGATTAGGAAGGCGTGTATACCGGAAACACTTTATTTGAGCCAACCTCCCTCAGTTTTCATTTTATGCAATAATGCGTCGACGACCACGTAATGCCACGCAATCACGCATTTGTCACGTTCATTTGGGGTTGCACGTTGCACGTGGGTGGTATCAATAGGTACCTACTGCATGTTTGTTACTTGTTTGTCATAAAAAAAATTACTTATTGTGTAGTGTAATATAAAAAAAAATAAATCAAGGTAAAATGAAACGGTAGGCAATTTTTATGACATTATATTTATTTGAATTAATATGTTTCTAGCTACGTTAAATTATACATTGCAAAGCCATTAATAATGACTTGAAATTATTATTTTTATGACATAACATTATTCTATCAATTTTCATTATTATTCATATAATGGAACAAATGTTAACATAATTAAATTGTTTTTTATAGAAAACTAGCTTATACCCGCGACTTCGTCCGCGTGAATTTCATAATTAATTAAACCAAGAAATCAGGTTATTTCATACAAAATTTGCCCACGTTTTTCCCCCCTTAGGGAAGCATTTCGGAAAATCCTTTCTTATCGGATGCCTAAGTTATACAAATAACACATCCGTCTGGTTTCAAATGTCTACATCAGCGGTTTAATCTATTCTAAATTGAATCAGTTCTAAAGGTTTTAATCGTAGTATAAAAATTTAACAATAGAATACCTATAAAGTTAGCATAATAATTATGGTAAAAATCAGAAAATTGTTCCCTTAATATTGTAAAATATTTTTTTCTATACCTATTCCATACATAACAAATATTTAGATACACTTTCGCTATATAGGTATGTAGACTGTTTATTTTGTAAGTTTCAATATTTCGAACACTGGGTTTCAATATATCAATATTTCGTCAAATAATAAAGACACAGGCCGCAAAAATAAATATCCATATCAAATAAAAAGTGTATTTTACCATAAAATATTGCTATCTATCTAAGTCGTAACACTGTAAATAAAACTAATGAGCATTACACAGAAAATAAAGTTTATTAAATGTATTGAAATATTTACAAAATGAATAGTTACGAAATATTAAGTTTATCTTATGTTAAACATATTTTGTTCACTGGCTTTACTTACATACTTGCACGCTTCTTTTATGTATGTAAATAAGAAGTAATTTTACGGATAAGAATTTTATCTGCTTTCGTCACACTTCACGTTTTCTTTATCTGAACTATTTATTACGTTTCTTACGATTATTATGTAGGTTTGTGCTTATTTAATACAACTATTATTGCTAGCTTGCAAAATAAAGTTAAATATTTATTTATAATCCATATTCATTTGTGGGCATTTATTTTGAATCAGTAAAACTGTAACATAACCATAAGTTATGAAATTTTTACTAGGGAAAATTACTGATAAAATAAATATTTGTAAGTAGGTATATCGTAATGTTTTGTTACTGGTAGTGACATACAAATACATTAAAATACTAAAGTTTTCTCTATTGGACGGATTTTGTTGACGACTTCTGACGTGATATGCCCAACAAGTAATTAATTTTAATCAATAATGTATTAAATAAATATTTATGTTGATTCAACTTATTTCTACTGGCGACATAATTGACTTAATCAGGCCATTTAAAAGTAGCACTTGCTTAAAAATTATTACTACTAAATTACTTAAATATAGGTAAATGTTGCAAAAGCCTTACTAAAATAGGTATAGGTATAAGGCATTACTGCTTTTTATCTTCTTCTTTCAAATTTTTTCTAAATTAGGTACAATAAATTTGATTTTACCTAATTTAAAAACATTTTAAAGAATTTCTCTTAAACATTTTAAAATTTTATGAAAACAAAACATACAAACATTTACTGTAATTTTTAAGTAAGTATCTGCATTTCTGAAACGAAAATGGACGCATTTCTATAGTTTTATTTTTACATTGAGTACATAATAAAACTAATAAAATCTAATTTTTATTAATCGAAATATCAGTTGTAACTATCGTAACATATCTCATGTTTTTGACGTGTCTCTGTTCAGATAAATCTTTCCCCCAAAAGATCTTGTCTATTCTACACAATTAGCTCACGTCATTATAAGAATCTAGGATAGGTACACAGAATAAATATAATGCCAAAATCTGACCTATCATTCGAACATTTACTTTCTGATAGTCACTCAGCCTTATCTTTTTGACACGACTCACAGAGAAAGTACTTGTAAAAGGGGTGTATCAAATCTTCTTTATCTACTGTTGTTAGCATTTAAAACTAAATTGAATTATTAAAATTCTCGTACTAATGGTCCTCACGATTCTATGACTTACAAACACAAGCCAAACTTATCTTAAACATGTTCTTAATAGGTACCTAAACTTCCTGTTTTCAGTTTTCACTGTTACAATAATTTTCCTTGTTAATATGAATATTTAATCACATTTTAGTAATCACACCTAAACATGGATTTTCGGATATTATAAAGTACATCGACTCGATACGAGCCAGTCACGCGATTCCTATTAAAATTCTACATCTATTAAGGATAGAAGTTTTGAAGAGCGTCCGAGTATATGGAATTATATGTGTCTCTTAGTACATAAACGTTGTCGCCAGGTTTTCCGTTGAAAACATAGGGACCCTTTAGGTTGGTGATCTTAGAGTTGGTTAGAGCCGGTTTAGGTTTAGGTTTGTATGGTGTATCGTAACTCGGTCGAGGTACCGGTGGCATCATAGGCTGTGGTCCATACCCGAAGGGATCAACTTGCATTTGGGGCACTTGAGGATAGCTAGGACCGCCACTCCATTGATAAACTCCGGTTGGTTTTCCATTCGACACAAAATCCAGAGGAAGATTAATGAATGGATCAGCGACTTGAGGTGGAACTCCTTGAGGCATTAGCGGTGACATCGGTGGTCCGATGGACGGCGGCTGCGACACATATCCTAATCCAGGAACAAACATGTAAGGAGTAGGTGGTAATCTGATGTAGAATATTGGCGAGTTGTCGTACTGCAGGGTATTGATGTTATCGTTGCGAAAAGCGTCAGCGTTTCCATTTTTTTTCTTGTTCTGCTGACGTCTTCTTGTTGGGATTGTCCTCGAAAGGTCATCGTCGTCAAAATGATCATCGTTGACGGAAAAGGTCACATCATCGTCATCGTCCTCGGAGTAATCGAGTCCAGACGATAAAAATGAAGGAAAATAACCGAATAGGTTCAAAGCTTTATTCCTTCTGGCTGAAGGTTTAGGAGATTCCGTAGTACTGGTTTCTTTGAATTTGTCCTGCAATTTACTTTCTCGGTTAGGGTTTGCTTCTTCTGTTAGATCTGCAGCTCTTGACCTTCTTGAACCTGGTGCGCTCTGACTGTGGTAGATTAAGCTGAGAAGAACTAAAGCAAGAAGCAGCGTGGATGACCCCATTTTGTAGATCTGAAAAGAATAAGAAAAGTAACATTGAGTTTTTTGTTACGGTTATTTTTAAAAATCGGTGTTAGAATAGGTATATTACATTATAATACTAAGTACCTCAAAGTTAGAAAAGTGATTTGTCAATATAATGACATCGTTATTTAGAGGTAAACAAACTTATTTAAATAACTTTTGCAGTAATTTCTTGTATATGAAATTCTTCATAATTTAAAAATAAATTTAAAACAGGTCAGCCTTTGAGTATAACAGACAAGATAAAAGCCCCTGTAGTTCTTTGCTGATTTTAAAATGTAGAGGCCTGTCAACTTATCTATTTTGACAAGCTGTGAAATTACACGCTTCAAAATTAATTAAATATACTGTTGATTTAAAAATCGAAAGGTTGTATTTAAATGCTTGTTATTACAACGTCAGAATGTTAGTAGCTTTTCAATCTTGTTTGGTTTTAAAGTGTGGAAACAAAGTTACTGGAACAACAAAATATCGCGTAGCTTATGAATAAATTGAGTTTAAAAATAAATCGAAAACACTGGCGTAATGTTAAAAACTTGTACAGGATTGTACGATACTCGATGTTTTTTTTCGCAGGCAACTTTGGAATAGGTAGGTAGCCTGATGAGAAGTGCCTATGGGCTATTTCAAGACCCTTAAAAATATTAAAGCTAATAGCCTCAACAATTTTTAAAACACGAACCATATAATGTACGGTGCATGTTTTGAAAATTGTTAATAATTTTTACCCTCGCAAAGAAATCCTGCTTCGTAATTTAAAGTTTTAAAAAATTTAAAGATTAAAATTTTCTAGTCCCGCTATAAGTTTAGCGAAAAGTTCCCGTGTTTTATTTGGAGACACTTTGTTGTAGGCGCCTCAGCCCTCACGAGTAGCAATGTATCTATATCGACACAATACACCTATATGACCTCAGAAAATAATTTCCTTCTTTATTACCCACAAGATTGACTACTACTGAGCCATGCAATTGTATAGAAAACAATTACTATAAGTGTATAATATTAAATAACTAATTAAAGTGTTTTATCCAACACTTATTAAAGTGTAACTGATATACAACATTTGTTAATACAACAAGTGCTTTATACAACACTTTAATAATCTCTCAGTAAGTAACATCAGTGCCGATATTGAATATACTTTTGTTTGAGGCAGATAGACCCTTACAGTAGCAACGCACGTATATACAATACGTATATACATACATACGTATGTATATACGATAGATAGACATAGATGCCATAGACTAATCAGAGATTATTGTTAGTAGTCAGACTATAAATTTGTTTCTCATTGGGGATATAAATATAAAGTATAAATGACTTCGGCATGTTAGTACCAGCGGCTTCTAATGAAGCAACTAATTCTATGTCCCGTAAGACAGTAATTCATGAAGGGTCTAATAGAACGCAGCGAAGTATAAGGTGAGTATACATACGTACATTCAAGATCATAAATTGAATTTTTATAATAATGATTTCATTGTAAATTAAATGTTTTGTATGAAACCTTATGTATCTAACGAACATTATATTGTATCTAATTATTATAAATAAGTATTGATCAAAGATTGTTTAAGTTCTTTGGGCTATTATATTGGGCCTACCTTATAATATATTAAGACTTCTGTTTAACATGCCGATGTTAGTAGATTCATCTTGGAATTTAATAATTAATTACAATTATGCAGTCAATGAAATAAATCAAATAATCACAAAAGAAGGTTGTATTGTACAAGTGCTGAAGTGTAATTTGCCTAATTTATTTCATAAAACAATTCCGTTACTAACAAAGAGAAGTAAGAACAGTAGAAAGTTCTAGTCTTTCCTGTATAGAAAAAGAATTGCTAGAGACACCATATAAAAGTCTCACAATAAAGTAACGATTAAGATTCCAGTAGCAGGAATGTTATAATGTGACCTGGGAGCTCGGGAACAGGACAAAAACAATTTCTATAAATGAGTTAGTCATAAGACCATCAGTAAACAGGCTAGTAGTAAAACAAGAAGTAATGAAACAAGTAACAATTCTTGGGTTACCGGTGTCAGGTTGTACAAGGCCGGTTCTTTACCTCATTCTCCTGATTGCCAGATTAGCTGTATTTACGGTTTTCATTCATAGGTTATAAATGATAAAACATTGTAATAAAACTTAACATTTGTAACAAATACTACAAACAAATAATAGAAACTTATTGTAACAAATGAGAACAATGTGTTTATTCGTTACAGTAGTTAGAATTGATTTTCCGTAGGTGCCTCAATTATCTTTCTGTTCGTTCGGCGAAAAACGAAGTTATTTTTCATTTAATTATTATTAATTTACTTACAGATACTTATCGAAAAAAAAGTGATCAGACTAAAACAAACTAAAATAATCTCATTGAAGTTGCTCACAACACTCGTAATAGCCAAAGTAAAAAAGGCAAACTGTTCAACAAGGGATTTTCTGCATCGAGCCCCGACACCATTTGTTAAAAAATAACTTCATAAAATATGATAGAACAACACTTCTTCGCAATTAGTTGGCTCATTCAAAGAGAGTTGTTTACTTTTTTTCAGTGGGTATCTAATCGTTCCCCGTGGGGTAGCTCCGGCGTAGCAAATATTCCTATGTACCTACTCGTAGTTAATGGGAATATTTATGACTGGCCGCTAAGGATGTGACCGGATGCAGTTTATCATATTTCTTTGAGATTAAAGTTGCCTTATCAGTCTTATCACACTATATGCAAAAAAGTTAAAAAAAGGAGTGATGCTATTAAGAATAATTTAAGAATCTAGTTTAATTAGGAAGGTTGTAGATTTTTTTTATTCTTTTTTATTTATTTCAACAGTTAAAATACAAGATCGGCATGTCTGATAAACTGTAACAGTTTGTTGATACTAGTTTTTGTGGAGTACAGATTTCATATTTTGACTTAATTTATTATTTTTAAGCTATAGAATTGTACTCTAAAATTATCAATTTCCATTTACCATTATTGTTTACATCAGACTCATCAAGGACATTCTCAAGTATCACAACAATGGAATGATCGTCTAGTATTTAACTATTTCCGTCACTCAAACAATTTCATTTAAAGGAAATAGGGTTTCTAATATATTATTATGATTAGGATAATCTAAAACGCAGTCCTGAAGCGATTAAGCAACATCAAACTACGTAATGTTTACATTTTTTGTATGTATCTACACTCTACAGTGTTCTGTGCTTGTATGAAAGGTCTTTTATATCAACAATAATTTTTCCGCCGATGATTGGTTGTGTAAGTGATCTTGATTAGCTCTGCCTTTTACGTTCATGCATCTCGTCGCCATGCTGTTTTAATTGGCAAATTTTATGTAGTAAACCATTTATAGGCAGTTGGACGTAGCTTGTGGGAAACGTAGAATTTTTTATGCCCGACTAGTCAAGTACTATCTATTCTTTGTTGGGTTTTAATCACACATTTTCGCACAGTTTATTGCTGTTTGAATGACATCAAATTGACTTTTACTTTCTTATATTTTTACTTCGTACGAGTATATTAAAAATATATATAAATAGAAATGTAAAGTGGTATTGATGGGATGGGATTTAAACTCCTCGCCGAGACAACTTTGCAATTTTATATTGTAAGTCTAATTGCAATCACCTAGGGAAATACACAGCCAGGGAAGGCCTGATGTGGTGCAGGATATGATATCCCTATCATATTCTTAAGTATTATTTGATTGTCCCTGTTTTCATAATCTCAGGAATATATATAATAAGTAGGTACAATTTCACGTGATATAATTTTTGTGTCACTAATTAAACAATAGTATTATTTCATGTTAAATTTAAATGTTTATAGATTCAAAGGATAATAGAATAATACCTATAAGAAAGTGTATGGCAACAATTGCTAATTTGTTGCAGTATTAGGTATGTAATATTTTAGCTCGTGTTTCTACGACATACCTACTTTTATAAGAATAAAAAAGAAAGATCACTTCTGCCCGCGGAAGTTGTTATTGCTAGCCCAAAAGACTACAATTAAGGCAACGCCATTACAGGTCGTTGTATTAAAATGATAGCTTATTAATTTAGTGGAGGTTAAAGGCAATAAAACAACAGCCCATGCATTAAAAGCTCAACAACGCATGGTTAGAACCATCTCATTGGTATCAGGGGAAGAGCTCTATTAGTGTTATTAGAGGAGGGAAAATTGAATATTACTTATGCTTTTTTATTACCACACTTCACTGTTCACGGTTTGTAAAGGTACCTAGTCAAGAATTTTTATAATGCAATGTGATCATAGGACAAAATTTAAAATAACGGTTTAATCTTTAATAAAGGTATTGAGTTTTTTAGGACGAAGCGAAACATAACTCTAATTTATAATAAGTATAATAATGTAAGCTTAGGTACTACTTGATCATGCATGCCTTCAACCCTTTTTATGTCCCACTGCTGAGCACGGGTCTCTCCCCACCACCGGGGAAGGCCTGGAGCATACTCCACCACGCTGCTCCAATGCGTATTGGTGGAGATACGGGTTAATGGCCAACCCGTGTCGGATGTTGTCAAACCGCACAAAGGGCTTCCGACCAGGTTTAACGACTATTATCTGTCGATAACAACCGGGACCGACGGCTTAACGTGCCCTCCAAAGCACGGAATCACTTGATCATGTACCTACTATAAAATATTATATCTATGACATTCGTACATAGTGACAGTCGATAGTGGTACCTACGTAAAGATATATTCTTGTAAACGAACTTATTATTTTGTTAATGTAGGGCACCCTTGATAAATTAATTTTTCAAGTAGAGATGATTGTAAAACAATCTGACGTTTGTTTTAAAATACTTCCATAGCTTGGATAAAGTGAGATGGTCTTAAATCCAATAAATGGCGTTTTAACTTTAAGACCGTAAACTGCACGAGACGAAGAATCCCCTTACTAATTTTGTTACAATAAATATTACTCACAATTGTCACAACAAAACCCCAAGGTCTTGTAAAGAGATTTATACAGGATAAAACGGATAAGTAGACAGTGTTTTTTCATCCATTATAGACTGTGAGTCTTAGTGGAATAATCGAGATTTGCATGTGTTGAAATTGACAAAGACACATTACATATTACCGTAGCGTGTCCCTAGTAAACTTTTTTTGAATGTTTAATTAATTGGCACTTGCATTTTAAAACATAAAAAGCAAAGCACTGGGAATTGTAACAGAACGGGTTTGGTTTATTTAAAAGGTAACGAGTAGTGTCGGATGTGCAGAGATAAATCCTCGAGAAAATTACTGCTTTTAACTGACGGCTAAGTTGACATTTATTATAAGGTTGATTAAAAAGATCCGCTATCTTTTCCCATTTGCGTAATGTTGATGATTTATTAAGAAAGGGCATGTGCTTTATCGTTCTGTTTTGATTTCTCTTTCTTCCTTAAACGATTTAGTAATATTATGAAAATACATACCATAGTATAAAATAATTGAAATTAAAAGTTCATGCACTATGAGATAAAAGTAAAGAAAGTTGGGAATTACAATAATAACATTAAAAAATTTAGTCAAAATATTTAATCGTAAAAATAATACAATACTAATCTTTTAATGTCAAAGTTTTAAATAAATATAGATAATAATTTAAATTCATTCTTTTGGCCGTTAAATAAAAACAAAAGTTTATAATGTTAGCTTGTAAAACTTTGGCTCGCTTTCCACAATTTACGTTTAAAGCCCGTTTAATTTGATGAAAGTCATACTTAACTATTTATCTACTGAAAGGGATAAAATTATTGGTAAATGATTTTGAAAATTTACAATTTCAAAAAACTTGAGCCTATCACTGAAATATATTTAAGAAAGCTAAGCGTCCGACTAAAGTTCCGCTACTGTTCGAGGGATCAACGTATCATGTAATTATATGCATTGAATTGGCTCCGAACTAAACAGACATATTTCAAAATAATTGATCACAAAAAATATGATCACAGAGTTAATGTCCTCGTTAGAATCAATTGCGCTTTGCAAGTTAGTTGTTTTTTGTTGTTTAATTGCGGTTAATCCATCAGTAAATAATTTCATGACAACCAGTAAAAAACGAACTGTCAAAACAGACCGTTAAGTTTTTATATACGATTTTATTCTTTACCAACCTATCTAATAAACAAAAATACTATTTTTAGAAAAAGATATCCCCGAAGAATAAAATTGAGTAGGTACCCGGTCTAAATCCTTTTTGCAGGCGGGAAAAATAAAATATCTGTCTTATTATTTACTACATCCAGAAATCATCAGATCTCATGCAAACTTACGAGTACATGCGACCCCCTATGGATTATTCCTTTCAACCAACAGAGAATAGCCCATAAATGGTTGAGATATGGATTCTCTAGGTTCATATATTATTCCATCTTCGCTTTGTTTATAAGGCTTCCGAGCATACACAATCAGGTAAATCAAAAAATCCTATAAGTACCTAACAACGTGTGCTTAAATTCTTTATCATCTCAACTGTTTAAAATAACATACCAACGACCATTGCTAATAAAATATCATTTAAACTGTATTAGCTGACCCGTCGAACTTCATACCTCCTTAGAGTCATAAAAATGTTGTATTAACTTATACATTATGAACATTCCTCTTGAATCACTCTATCTATTGCCTAAACTGCATTAAAATCCATTGAGTACTTTAAAATATCTAAGCGAACAGAGAGCGAAAGGGATTTCATTTTAAACTACATAAATATTATATACTTAATTAGATACTTAATTACAATTATGAGTAAAGAAGTAATAAGAAAACCTGCAATTCAAATTAGCACAATAGACTATTTAACAAGTTCACTTTACAAGTGCCGTGCAAATAACCAGTTCTGCAGCGGTACTGTTTCCACAACATATAACTCAATTTACACTTTCGTAATCTAGATCTGCGTCAATGGGCACAGGTTGCTATGGTAAACCTCAGTGAGATCATAATGCCGGTGGTCCACAGTCCACACTTCTGTAATGCAAGATTTCCTTTTAAGCACCTAATAAATCTTCGCCATAACAAATGTAAGGGCGTGTTTTTGGTCGCAACAACATGAAGAAACTAAATCAAACCATATTTTAGCAAGATATATAAAATATTAAGCGTTCGAATGCTGTATGCAATCTTAATCCATCCTATGATCTTAGCACAGTAAGTTTTTTTCATAAATTAATTAGATATTGTCTATCTACTTGCCTTACTAGTAACGGAAACTCAAGCTAATTAATAGCTTTTTGTGTTTATTCATTCGTGACTTCGTTAATTTCATGAGAATTTTAAAGTACGGAACGTAAAAATCTCATTCTAATTTGTCAAAGCTGTGTGTTTTGTCTACAGACATACTGGGTGCAGTAACATACTGAGTTTTTTTAATTTAATCCGAATTAAGCTCAAAGGCCTAGAACAATAGAGATAGAGCAGCCGCGGTTTATATTCGGCTTATTAATCCGGTGAGTCCTGGTTCCAGGATATCTAGGATGTTGTAAGCATATTACTCCGCTCCTAAATCACCAAATAATAATTTAAAAGGTCTAAATAACTAAGAGTAATATACTTCAATAAATTTCAAGCACCCTTAGTAGTAAACATCTCTTTTTTAAGAAATATTGAATATAGAAAAATGACTATAGTTGGTACCTATAGGTAGACGATATTTATCTTTTTTTTTTGTTTTAAGAATTTTTTGTCGCATTATAAATTGGTTACAATATGTCATTGCCCGAATGTGTGGCCCACGTCAGAGACATCGGAGGTGACAACGCATTACGAACTAATGGTGGTAATTTGCGCCGTCGCAGCGAAAGTCGGTGGGCACAACCTCGCTTCAGACAGGAACCAATTGTTAACATAAATCAAGCTGAACATGCACTGGCCAATGTTCCTGCTGAATATACGACATCTTTACAATTTCAAAACTATAAGCAATGTGCCCTGTAATGTTAAAGTTGTAGGTACATTTAAGCTATGTCTAATTTTCAGTTGTCTATGCTTGTTCTGTGGTGATAATCTATGTGGTCCAGTCATACGAGAATTATCCCACCGAGACCCACTTACTGTGACAGGTCTCAACGTACACAAATACAATATAACAGTAGATTAAAATATAACAAATATAAATATAATTAAAATAAAATAAATATAATTTTTCTTACTTTGCTGAAAACTATTTAATTTTACTTCACCTTTTAACATCTTATGGCTGTTAGCAGGCTATGAAGGAAAGCGGTTAAGTCACCACATACCTACAATTATCTACCTAACACCAGTTTGACCTTCGCAATTCCTTGAATGCCTCTTATGAAGCCTAATATTTACCCATAAATGTTCAAACCTGATCATAAGCAGCTTTTACTCTATCCACATATTTTTCATCAAACTAGCATCATAATGATTTCTCTTCCTTAGAATATGTGCACAAGGAAAGTATTTTTATTATCATGAAGTTTTATTATTGATTTATATGAACAAATAAAATAGGTTATTAACTTTATTGTTATTTGGACAGACGGGAATGGGCTGATCCAACAGCAACTGCGAGCAATTCTCATTTTTTCCTGCTTTCAAGCCATTTGAACCGCATTGGAACAGCGTGGTGGAGTATGCTCAAGGCCTTCCCCGGTTGTGGGGAGAGAGCCCAGCAGTGGGACATAAAAAAGGGTTGAAGGCAAGCCATTTGAAGAAATTTAAATATACATAGTTACAGAGGAATGCCATTTTATCTTAGAAAAAATTTTTAACCAATACATTTGAATGTATTTGTAGTTTAAGGAAGTTAAAGTAATTTTCAATTTCAATTGCTATAATGTAAGTATATCTGTAAGTAGGTAAGTATCCACATACATATCATTCACAACACCAAGTATTTTGCACTCCCAACATTATCGATAATCATACTAATTCCGTCCTGTAAAATTGTTACCCATTAAATCGATTCGATACCCGTTCATACATTACTTATTAGGTTTCAATTTGAAGTAATCATACGCCTCTAAGCGATATCGTTATGTTTATCACACTTTTTGCGACTGTCTGACGCTAATTTGACGTGTTGACATGCTAAAGTATCCTAATAATGGAATAATGTATCTACTAATAAAATTAATGCGAGATCAACGACATTGAGTGGCGGTCTTGATACAGAGACTGCGATTAGCCGTTTAATGAACTTAGCGAGTAATCGATCGGATTTGCAATAAAGTTGCGCGCAAAAAATGATTAACATTGCGTACCTATTTTCTTCCATAATTAACAAGAGGTGATTATTTTAATGACATTGAGAATTTATTTATAACATAATTAGCTTACTACATACTAGTTTTTATACAGGCCCGTAAGACAACTTCCGACATAGACAATTTTATTGTATTTCATCGTTTAATATCAACGTGGGGATTGAGATAGAGTGAGTTGGTTGCAGAAATTCGAGTAACTCAATAAAGCGTCATGAGGACCTCAAACGAGATAAGAGTTAGGGAAACATCGCTAATTTGGTATCGTCAAAGTTTTTATATATCATAATACTGACATATTAAGTATTTAGTTACAGGGTTTGGTAATAATTATTGTGTAGTGTGTGAGGACTCTGGTTATGCTAGAGAACCTATTATTGCCTATATTAAACAATAACAAAAAATAACTTATTCAATGTTGAAGATGTACAAATGGCAAATATTTATATTATTATTTAAGGAATCGCTAACCATGAAAATACCACAAATTAAGGAAATCATTAGCCTCCACACACTACGTGTAGGCTTCCCGTGTTTAACGACCAGAAATATAACGAGTAGGTTTGTAAACGCAGTGTTTTCAATGTTATTAGATAGAGTTAATTTTAATTCATGGCAATAAAATAGAAAATAATACAACACATTTGCAATTTACACCTACACGTGCAAATAAAATTTACATAGTTATAAATATAGTACGATAATAAATTTCTAACAATTTAAATAAAGTTAATAAAAAATGATTTATCTAATATGAAATTTTCGTTCATGTTAACAGAGTAGATATACAACTTGTAACTATTACGACCTGTACAAGTTCTGGAAAATAAAAGTATAATATAATAAAAATAGTCGTATATATTATCTACTATGTACGTATTTCTTTTACATTTTTTCACAAAAAGGTATAAACCTACTGCGCATAAGTAATTGATTACTTTCATAAAAGTTAATCATTTTTTTCTAGATCGAGTTATTCTCTTACGCACGAAACTGGTTTTGATCTAACCAAGTAGTAAGAAATAATTTAAAGCAAAAAGAATTAAAAAAATATCCCACGCTATTGATAGAAGCAAAACGTGTACCAACATACAAACGTAAGAAAGACCACATAACATTATATATTATGTGTTTAAGGATATTTGTTGATCGGTCCTCACTCATTATGAGATGTTTACCTAAAGTTATTTTATAATGTACTGTTTCCTTAGAATCCTCAAAATATAGAAAACTTACACTAAAATGCTTACAATAATCACATAGTTTTACATAAATCAGTAAATAACATTGATTAAAAACAACATTTACTGACTATTCAATTAAAAAAATCATGTGAATCAGTTCAAGAATTCTCAAGAAGCTTCAAGAATTTGCAGAATGAATCTAGGTATAATTTACTGCTACTATAATTAACAACATCTTAATGACAATTTATGAATCCAGTAACATAACACTCCTTCAAGATTCTTGGTAAAAACGTTGTATTTTATCTATCTTCGTTTAATAAAAGACATGCACCTAGATAATTACTTAATGCATGAAAATGCCTTTCTACTTAATTACTGCCACATACGAATCAACATTACACAGAAATATTCGAGACGAACCATAGAATTGGTTAATTGATTCAGCATCAAAGCTCGCCCATAATGTATGTAAGTATGTGACATACAGACAGAGATTTATACTTTACTTAATTATAGTTATTCGTATAACGGCGAGTAAAGGTTAATTCAGGTTAATAATAATTTGCAATGATTGTGAGGCTAATGGTTGGGACGGCAGTGTTTTCTAATGATTCCTAAGATATCTATCTATCGTTAATGAAACTTTGTAATGACAATTGTTTGTCGCCTGCGTTGTTTAGTGTGCGTACCTATTGGTTACATTATGTCGCTGCATTAACTTTACACTATTAGAACGTAGGAAGAGCACAATGATGGCTCATTATCTGGATGGCTAAATGCATTAATTCCCATGCAAATGTAATGTTGCAGTTGAAGTCTTTTACAATTTTTGAGTCTTGAACTAGTAGAAACTAGGCTTTAGAACGGTAGCCGTTGACTATGAATTTTAGCAGAATTTTGGCTCAAAGTAAACAAATTCACAAATACAGATACAAAATTGTTTGTCAGCGATCACGACTGCTTGAAACAATCTAATAATCTAAACGTGAAGCGGTGTAATATTTGATTTATGAAAGGCTGAATTTACTCAGACCTAACTCATAGTTTATTGATAAACGCTATTAATCTCCATAGAACGCTGCCTCGCGGCTGTAACAGACTTCTATAGACACTGGATCCTATGATACTGAATCGCCTATTATTTAAATGAGCTATTCAACTAGACTACATTCTATTAAATACGCAGGCGCCGTCAAGCCATTTCGTCTAGTAAACTCGCAGGAGCTATAAACAATTTCTGTAACCGCATATTAACCGTAGGTATCCCTCGGGTTGATGTGGATTGGACCATTAACCCAGCGAGTCCTGTGCGGTTTAGCGGACGTTCTGCTGGAATTACACGCATAGCTGTGAGTCCCGATGGTCGAAAAAATGTTGCACGTCTCTGCTTTTTATGCAAATTCTAAGCACGCGTTTCGTAAACTAGTAGAACTAAGGCTTTTAGTAGGTTATTTTGTATCACTAATCCTTACATGGCATAGGAAAAAGGGACAAAATAACGCTTATGTGATTAAATCGGTCACGCAGAATGGAAGATAATGGATTAGGATCTGTAGCTACTAACGAAGAACAATCTAGATAAGTCTAGATAAATTAGTATGTAATCTCATCTCAGCTCATCACAATAAGCATTTTGCATCTACACATGGAAATGTTAAGAATTAGTATTCATCTAAGTGCAGTCTTGGAATATGCATAGCAAACTTTCAACTGCTTATCCACAAGGACTGCTTTCTAACTACGTTTAATTCGAGGATTTACATTATTTTCCCTTACTAAACGTTTGCCAAGTAATTACATTTTAAGTTACGTTAAGAATCGTAACATAGGGTAGGTTTATTAAGATTCGTTAACTTATCGAATTAGCTGAAAGTAAACAAGTCTGAGTACTTAAGTAATTTCTAGTGTCGGCCAGAATAAGATCGAACTTCCGTTTATAGTGAACTTGTATTGAGTTCATAAAAGTTAACACAAAATAATCTCCTGAAAAAAACCAATTAGTCTATGGAACCACATATAATGTTAAGAAGGAATAGGTATGACATAACTTTAAATAACTCTACAATATTTGTTATTTAAATGCGTTAACTATATACGTTTTTAAGTATGTAAAAATTGTTACAATAAGCCGGCTTAAAGCGTATCTTTTTTTAATTAATCAAATTATAATTTATTTATTTACCAACCAAAATATTCACTACAAATAAATTATGTGGAAGAACTATTTTGCCAGGTTAACTTAATGTTCTTTTTATATCTTATGATACAAAGTAATTAACACAAATCTTAATATATATAAATTACGTGTCACAGTGTTTGTCCGCGATGGACTCCTAAACTACTTAACCGATTTAACCAA